>VZRE01001017.1:194-27988 GCA_013396775.1 Cephalopterus ornatus | reverse complement strand
TAACCCTTCTAGGCCTGATTCTTGTTTCACGAGGACCAAGAGGATGCAGAAAAAACAGAGGTCTCTGTTCAGGATCAGAAACAGATAAAAGTGTGGTGATGCAATTTTCCTTTGCACATATTCCTTTGGAGGTCATTTCTGAAAGGGAGAGGAGTAGGTGACAGTGTGGTTCAATTATGGCTAAAACAGTAGGAAAATAGTTGACTACATGTTCTTACATTTAATGTTCTCATTGGCTTTCCATGCCTGTGATGAGAATTAAGTCATGACTACCCTTAGAAAAAGGCTCAAAACTTCAGCCAGATGGATGTGACATTTATGTTGGTCATGTTTTAAAGAAGGAAGTAAAGCAGAGGATGCAATTAATTTGAGAACACCTAGGAACTTGAGCAGATCTGTAGCTCACATAGCACGTGAGCATTTATTCTCTGGTATATTAGAGCCTTTCTGTGGTATGATGGCTCTAGCACAGTCTTTTAAAGTCGCTTTTAACAAGCACCAGCAACTAGAGGGTGCATCAAAGAAAAACGACTTGAAAGCTCAACCCAGTGGAACTAAGAAGCACTTAAGGAATGGGTACAGAACTACTACAACACTGTGCCAAATGAGGTGTACAGAGGCATATATATTTCTACAGAGAAGTATGCACAGTGTGAGCTAAATGCATATTCTGCAGTTTTCACCAAGAAAAACAAACAAATAACAAGAAATTTTTAGAAAAAAGGCTTTTTTTTTTTTCTTTTTTTGTAACAACTAGAACACTTTGGGTAAAGGCTGCCCACCAGGTTTGCAACATTTTATAGTTCAGCTGACTACATGCTTTTTCTGAGTAAAGGTGAAGACTCTGAATATAGAGAAAGCAAATTCAGCAGGAAAAATACTTTGATACCGTAGTTATGTCTATTCTAAAATGACAGGTTTTGTTGGGATATAGTTATTCAAGATACTGCCCTAAATGGCAGAGGAGATTTTTCATTCTTCTGAAATATAATGGGAAGGAGAATTATGTGTGACAAGGGCATTCAAAAACTCAAGACTTTTTGTTGGTAAGACTGAAAAAAACATGGAGTTATAGTACAACAAATAATATTTCCGAGGTGGCAGGAGCTGATAAACTGATAAAGAAAAGTTGGTGTTTTGGGACAATAAAAAACACTAGCTAGGAGAATTTTTTGTGGTGCAGAAAACATACTTCCTAAAATTAATTTACATAATTTCAAAAGACTCAATGCAGCTCTGCATGTCATAGAAGAATGAAAAAGATTGAGTACTTGTTCTTACATTTAATGTTCTCATTGGCTTTCCATCCTTCTCAGGTTGCCTTCTGGGGAAATCACACCTCATGGCAGAATGCTGTTAATACACTCAAAAACTTTATAGCAAAAATGCTAAGGTTACTTCTTAGCCTGTTGGTCCAGTCCCATTTACCTTGGTACAAAATCCAAAAAAATGTAACATGCGTTAAAATCTTGATGAAATTAGCTAGTGGAAGAATGGCAAAGGGCCCATACAAGGGCTGGCTTTGAGCTATAAAGTCACTGGGAGACATACAGGTAGTTGTACATAGCTGTGGAACTCCTGGGGAGATATGGTGCCTGTTGGCCTCTGATCATTAATGTGGATTATTCTCTGGCACTACTTGTTCTGCTGCAGTGACGGTTGATCCCTTTAAACCTCCCAAAGCTGAAAGGCCTCTTAAATCACTTAGAGTCATGACATCTTCTGCTTCTTCTGAGCCACGTATTTTGGGCTAAAATCAGTACTGTATCTTTTGCTAAAATGTTACAGTAATAATTTTAATAACTCATTTCTTAATTTCCTGCTCCAGTGCTTTTTTAGTGTCTACAGAAAATTGGGAGTTCAAGTTACCAGGCTCAATTCTCTTTTTTTTTCCCCTCATTTTGAAGATCTTTCTCTATTCTGCACCTAATTTCTTACTTCCTAGCTGGTTATTGATTAGTTTTTCCTTGTAATGAAGTAGTTAGAAAAATAATGTCTTAACGCTTTTAAAACTCAAGGAAAAAACCCAAAACAACATGATCCAATGTTCTGAAGAAAGTCATCTTTGAAGGCAGAGCTGCTTCAATGAAAAGTAAGGGATATTAAGCATGATTAGATGCTAGAAAAGGCTTCCTTTGGTATCCAAGAGGGCTATACAGTTACTGACTTCAAAGCAGGAATTTGGTTAAACATAGATGCAAACCATGTAACTCCTTTGCCACCTGACATGTGCTCCCAGAGTTCAGCTTTCAATATTTTGCCAAATGTTGTCAATATAATGTTTTCTCAACTTCATATTTTGAGACAAATTATCTTAGGAATTGTAAATTTTAAAGTTTGAAATTTAAAATTAAATTTTAAAATATTTAGATTTTAAATTATTCATTTTTAAGGGCAGCACATCCTATGCAATTATTTGTATCTCAATCACTCTCTTTTGGCACTTTTTTAAGTGAGACCTTTTCTCAAATAATTTGACCTAAACCAACAACTCCAAATGTATGAATTTCCTAAGCATATTATCAACCGGGCGCAGGTAGAAGTTATAATTACTTGTTAGCTAATATTGTACACAGAACTATTATGTTTGAAGAGTTATACAACCTTGGACTGGTTTGCAATAATCTTGCAAATTTAGAAAGCAATGAATGACAAGAAATAATGAACAAAGAAATCTCCTGATATGCTGTAATATACACCAGTTTGCAGCTAACAAACATTATTTTCCATTTTAAATGTTAGCAGTTACAGTATATCAACTTTGTCTTCTATGTATGTCAGAATAAAATCAATAAAATTTGCAAATAGCAATTAAAATGCAATAACAATCCCATTCAAGATTTTTTTAAGCAATATGAGCAACTAAGATGATGATGATCATTATCACCTCTATTAATTTTTCCCCATAGTAGGGTATATTTGCATATTTATGCCACAAATATTTCACTTACTAATACAAGCCCTCCCTTTTCCAGCTCCATAACCATGGGGGTGCACACCTGGTGCGGAATGATGCAGTTATTCAGCTCAGCAGAGATGTTTTAAGCTGGCACACTTTGCTTTGCACTTGCAATGGGTATGCACTGTACGCCCAGTCAGCTGCCAGGTGCCGCAGACACAGCCTTTGCACTGTCTCATGACATAACTAAGGTGACTCTTACACTGGTGTCGTCCAAATATAGAGATGGGTCTGGGCCAGAGTCCTCAAGTTGTGGTATGCATCCCACTAGTAATTTTCAAGCTACTCCTTCTGTGCATGTACCTAACCTGGCACAGAGCCAGGAGCTTTTGCTGCTGATACTGTCATTAAT
The DNA here is from genome assembly GCA_013396775.1 of Cephalopterus ornatus. Taxonomy (NCBI): domain Eukaryota; kingdom Metazoa; phylum Chordata; class Aves; order Passeriformes; family Cotingidae; genus Cephalopterus; species Cephalopterus ornatus. The sequence goes on along the minus strand of VZRE01001017.1, from coordinate 24,677 downwards.
GCTCTTACCTAAGCAAACTGCATTTAGAAAGTGCTATATAGGATGTTCCTCCCTGTTAATCATAGTCTGGTAGGTATCACACTGCAATCAAGTGTTTCAGAAAGCCTGTTTCAACAAAAGGGATTTCTGACCCTACTCAGATTATAATGCGAGTTTACGTTTTCTTCAATGTTTCAATCTAGGAAAGGAGAATCATGAATATACTCTGAAATAAATGAGAGAATAATCTGTCCTGTAATCCAAACATGAAATTACTAATGAAAAAAGAAGACTTTTTTGTCTGTATTTGAAATTATTTCTGAATATTTTACTGTGTTACCAGGTAATGCCATTTTCTGTTCTTCTTGGCATTAAAACAATCAAAAGAAATAGGAAGTTTTCCAGCCAAATAAACACAGAAGTCTTGATGTGACATCCAATATGGTTGCAGAACTGACTGACAGCTAATGTGGCACTTCAAGACAGGATCTAAATTAAAGGTTTGCTATGAATAATGTATTTGTCAAAACTGGTCTTGTCCTGTTCGCATATTGCTGTACTATTATTTTTTTGTTTTGTTACTCATATTTTTGACATGAATGATTTTGGGCTATCTAAGCCCTGTATATTCTATTGTTGGCATGAATATTTAGAATTCCCTATTTGATTGTACTTTGAACAGCCAAATAAATTATTTGGTATCCTTTTGCCTCTTAATTAAGTTTAGAAAAATACATAAATATTCTTTTGCTTGTTTTTAAAAATAATCTGCTTTTATCCATTTGGCAGGAAGATAGTAGGGTAGAAATATATTTTAGGAACAAGGAGTCATAGCTTGAAAGAATATAAGGACATTTAAAACCTATCTTGTTTTTTTCCTTCTTTTTCATTTAAAATTGCTTCCTGGATTTAAAGAAACGATAAAGTCATGACCCAGATTTATTAGCTGTCTTGGATACTTCAAGTTCAATTTTCTCCTCACTCAAAAAAGTGAAGGAATTAAAAATTATGATTTCAATCTTTTCTGGGTTAAGTGTCTTCACTGCAGGACTTTAAATAGGGTTTTTTTTGAGGTGAAGCAAGCTAAACTCATAGACCTTCCTATCCTTCAGCCATAAAGACTTGATGATGGTGGAGGGATGATGTAGCCAAGGGACTTCCATATAGGTGAGCATTAATTTTATGGAAAACACTTGGAAGACTACTTGCCCGTGTTCTCACTCAGCAGTCTCTCTCAGTATACCATGTTTCTATATCTGTATATAAAGCAAAGCATTTTTTCAAGAAGCATGCACATCAAATTAAATGGTCTTTGGTTTGTATCATAGTGTATTTCCTCCACATATTTAATCCCATATGCAAAGGATGTCTGTGTTTAATATTGTCTATCCGATCAGATGACTACAGCTGTCACTGCTGCTATATCCAAGTGTTGCAAACAGAGATTGTGGCACTGGAGCTGGTATTGAGGCACACAGTAGGAGTTTTACACTGATGATTGATAGGTTTATGCCAGTGGCTAGATTTAACAATCGTTAAAATGTCATAAATGTTTATGACCTTTGCTGCTGCTTGATCAGGCCTCAAACTTTACTCACTCTCAGTGGTCATTTGGAGGTTTGCTTATGAGTCGTCTTGTTTTCGAGTTTTGTCCCTTCCTTGTAACAAAGTTAATTTAGAGAAGGAACTATGTACTGCTGTAAATGTTTAGAAACCAAGAACTAAATAAACGCTTATTTATTAACTGCAACAGTGTTTTTTATTTCCAAAGCTGAGCCTAATGCCTAATAAAATAAGCCTGGATGACTGTTCCACTTTTAGCTAAACTAATTTTCTTTTTTTATCTAGAGAATAACATCTTCCAAGAGGTGATTCCTAAAGTACTACATTCTGAAGTATGCAATATTTTTCCTCAATGTGCAAGATCAGACTTATTGCAACTTATTATATGGGTCATGTGGACATAATCAAAAAAGCAAGAACTAAAAGTTTAGGATTTTTACAAAACTTTAATAAAATGCCCCACTTTTTGAACATTTCTATTTTAATACTCTGTGTTCCAGAAATCCAGGAAGACAGAAATACTCAGGGATATAGATGAGCCTGTAATAATAGTGGACATGTGTGACTGGCAAAATCTGTAGCTTGACAAGTGTCATGTACAAATTCAATTTTAAAATATAGTAAGCTAGCTATTCACTGACATTTATGATACATTTTAATTACCTTATTTTATTTTCAGAGTGGGTTTCCCATTCCCAGTATTTTTGTATTTATTTTGTATTTCATATTTCATATTTACTTGGGAATTGGTCAGATCTGAAAAATGTACTTGGGCAAATAGAGTGCAACTTTGATGGAGTTTAGGAATGAGTCCAAAGCTTATATCTACAAAGCAACTATGCCCAGACAAATGCCTGAGCATTACGATGGTGAAGTACCCCAGGGCTTCAAGTGCTGCAGTGACAAAACCATCTCAGCTCAACAGTGTCCTGCCATCTGTTTAACATTTAGGCTCCTTCACCATTCAAAAAGTAGAAATTTCAGTGCCTGGAGACCAAAAATGCTCAGAAGAAACCTTACAAACACTGACAACATTCAATTCAGCAGTAAATGTGCAATGTGGTTGTATTTCTTTTAAACCACGGTTAGGAAGGTAGTGCTGCCCACTGATAATAGGAAAACCTGTGAGGGTGGAGAAGGTCAATCTTTTACTATTTAATTTATTTTGTATTTGTGAAATGAATGAGGGAGTTCCATCCTATCCCACTAAAAACATCTTTTATCTGTTGAAAGACAATGTCAAGGAATACTTTAAAGCCACATGAATAAACAGCTCTAGCAATGCAAACCACTACCCAGGACTGTCCTTTATCACTCTCATGGAATTATAACCTTGGCTGTGGCTTCCCTCTTGAGAAATGGAGCATACCAGGTAAATATGTAGACTTACCGTTGGACTCATGGTTAGGGCTATAACAAAAGCAAGGAGAAAAAGATGTGGTTTGGAAAACAGCTTACGTAAAATGTAATTAGTGTATCAGTTAACATGTGTGTCAGTTTCTGACAAATAATCTACCACTGTTTAAGTATTATTAGGTACATCCTGTATAGCTGGGCAAATCATCATTTACAAATGTATGAATCCTCCAGCAGCCAGTGTACAGTCTTAAATCTATCATGTGTTCCTGGTCAGAGCTGGAAATAGCCTTGGTAGGCAGCATTTCAGGTGCACTCATTCCAGAACCTGAGGCTTTTCCACTCAGTATGTACATGCTGTAAAAATCATGCCTGTAACACCTTATCTGCTTTATGGAGATTTTAGGTGTTTAATTCAGATTTATGACACGTACACCTACAGGTAATACAAAAAAATAATGCTATTTTGAAGTGGCTCTTCCCACATTTAAGAACCTCAGAGGCTCTGCATGTTGCTAACTTGCAGTCTCTTTTATTTTACATGTAATTCCTATGCATAGGAAAAAGGCATTTAAATGGCATTCTTCTTGGTATGGTTCTAGCTGATATGGATATTGAAAGATAAAACTATCCAAATCTAATTTTTTACAGGAAGATTATTGAAGTTGTATTAAAAAGGCCCTGAAAATATGTCTAGAATGTATAAAAAATACTGAATTTCATAAATTATACTCCAGTGAAGATAAGAAAGTATTCTTTCTCTTCAGAAAGTATACAGCAAAACCAGTCCTGCAATTGTAAAACAAACTGTCACATTTCTCTTCATGCTAGTCATTCAGGATGAAACCTGAGGTTTTGATTTGGATTTTAGTGATCTGAATGGCATAGAGGTATGGCCCTCTGTCCCATGTATGAAATCATGAACACTGGGCATTGAAGTGACCTCAAGAATTTATCTTGTCCATCAGTCTGTTCCAAGGACAGATAAAATATCTTTCACTCTTTCCAAAAGATTCGTCTAACATATTCTTAGATATCTTTGATGATGGATATTCTGCAATCTCCTTATTCAGTACCTCCAAAATCCAACAAGACCAAAGAATTCTGAAATTTTCTCTGGCTTAATTGTTGCACTGAGAATGAACTCAAACCTCAACTTACCAGCTGACTTCAAGGGATCCTCACCAAAATGTTGGTGTCTGTGGTGCAGATGAGACCTTCACTGAGAGGTTTATATAAAGACACATTTTAGTACCATCACAATTAATACTTATTAAACTCCAAGGAATTCTGCTGATATCATTGAGGATATTCATGGAACATATTGCTATCGAATATGAAAAAGGGGATCATAATCTGTCCCTTTGATAAAATTTGTAGGGCAAGAAAATTTATTTGGACTTATGTTTAGATATGGCTTTGATAAGTCATGTCTCATTCTGTGTGACATTGTTCACAGCAGCTGAGGTATTGGCCAAAAAAAAAAAAAAAGGTTTTTATATTATGGTAACTGAATTCCAATACAGACTCAAGTATCTAATTTCCTGTAGTAGTGGTAATATAGTACCTCTACTACAAAATAAACATGTATTTTGTGTTGGCATGACTTGTATAAATGGGTGAAAAATCCTAATTCAGTTTTTGATGTAGTTTTGCAGTCAACCAATTGCTTTGCATAATTGGGGTGACAGATCCACTTTATTGCAGCAGCAAATCCACTTTGTAGCACATTTTATAAAATGGTACAATGGGCCTGGATCTTGGTCAACATCAATAATGGAGTAATAAACAAGTAGCAGGGAATTGCAATTGTTTTAATGAAAACACCACTTCACATGCCTGTTCTGAGGTTATTCTGCTCAACAGTTGCTACTAGGACAGAAGGCTTTATGAAAGATTCTCAAACATTTTTGTTTGAGAGAGGTAGAACACAGGAAAACAAGATTCTGAGAGTCCCACAGCACAGACACCAGCATGTTATGCACTGATGCCATAGAAAGCACTGGATCATGAGCCACCGCTCAAAGGAGAAAGTCTTTTTGTACAGTCCTGTAAACCAAACAACCTTGTAGAAGATTGTTCTCCATCCCTATTGGAAGTCAGAGAGGAAAGTGCAGCCTGGTCTACAGAGTTTTCCTGTACTAATGCTTTCCTCATCCACATTGCTTACTCACCTGATCATCAGAGATTGTCTGCACAGCTTTCTTGATTCGTTGTTGCCAGCCTGAATGGAGCAAATCTAGGAGAAAAGCAGCATCAGTCTCTGGAGTTCTGTGAAAATTGTCACTGTATGTCAGACCATTAAGACAGGTTGGTATTGATGTGATTTCTCTTTCTGACAGTTGATCAAATGCTCACCTCTCAAAAACCACAGCTTCTCATAGCTGCTGCTTAGAAGATAACTTGTGATGTAGAGCTCTTGAAATGTGATCTTGAGATATATTAGGGTATTTTTTGTTTGTTTTTACTCAGTGAGTAAACAGTCAGGAGACACTTGTTGAAAACGAAATAGTTTTCGTGATGTAATATCTCTATTATTCCAAGTGATTTTGCAAACAACCTGTCCTTAGATAAGTAAGATGCAATCTCCTCTGAAGTTTCATAGGATCATCAAGTCAATTAGGTTGGAAGAGACCTTTGAGATCATCAAATCCAACCTTTGACCGAACACGACCATGTCAATGAAACAATAGCACAAAGTGCCACTCTGGTTGCCTCTTGAACAGTTCCAGGCATAGTGACTCCACCACTTCCCTGGGCAGACTGTTCCAATTCCACCTTTTCAGTGAAGAAATTCTTCCTGATGTCCATCCTGAACTTCCACTGGCACAGCCAGAGGCCATTTCCTCTTGTTCTGTCACAAGATGCCTGGAAGAGGAGGCTGATCCCCACTTGGCTACAACTTCTTTTCAGGTAGTTGTAGAGAGTGATGAGATCCCCCCTGAGCCTGCTCTTCTCCAGGCTAAACAACTACAGTTCTCTCAGCTGCTTCTCATAGGACATGACCTCCAGACCCTTCCCCAGCTTCTTTGCCCTTCTCTGGACATGCTCCAGCACTTCTCTTTCTTGAAGTGAGGGTCCCAAAACTAAACACAGGATTAGACGTGCAGCCTCAGTTAGCTTAATATCACAGATATACTGAAAGCTGGAGTCCACAGTAGATCCAAACAGCAGGAAAGCCATATCAGTTGGAGTATTCTTGTAGTGCTACAGCTAATACAGTGTCTCTGATTTATCTTCACTGTATAACAAAAATAAAACTTAGTCAGCATCTTTGGTGAGCAGAGAAACACAACAAAAAGCTGCTTCATTGAAAAGACTTCTTATTAAGCTCTTTTGACAGTCAATTGTCATCTCAGAGTACTTCCTGAGCTTGTTTTCTGTCTGCAGAGTTCAAGTGTGTGTGTTTTCATGGTATCCACATAGATGTTAATTTTCAGAGAAGTCCACGAGAAGATCGAGGAAGGTTACGCAATTGTTTCTGTTATTTCCTGTCCTCCCACATGCTAAGCTTTCTGAAATGCAGATAACTTGTCTGTCATTTCAGACTGTTTGAATTTCATCTCTTCAGAGAGAAATTGAATGTATTTGACTCATCAAAGATATCATCCAGATTTGTCTGAATACACAGTCATTGCTGGTCAGACCACAGTGCCTGTATTGCATTGCTTTCCTGAAAGAAAAAAAAAAATCTAATTTCTGAATTTTTATATTCTGCTCAAAACATTCCTGTGTGATAGCCATCTTACCTCAGCAAGGAGGAATGGTGCTAGTGCTTAAAACACTGTCATAATGTCTTGTGCCTTTGGCTTGATAAATTAATCCATTTTATTGACCTGATAAGAACAATAACTTCCATTCATTTCGGAGGGCCACTTTTGTACATTTAACACCTCTTTTTGGATAGGATAGTGTTTGTTTAATTTGAGGCCAGAAGCTTCAAGCCTGTGAAGACACTCTCTTGCTGAACACAGTTCCAACACCACCACCGCTGCCTTTGAAACCCTATGAATGATGCTTTTTCTTTAAATAGTCCTCAAGCCTCAGGAAAGTTGTTTTTCTTTGTTTGATTATTGTTTTTTTTAACATATTCATTATTTGTTATTCACTATTTGCTATTTAGTACTTAGTTATTGGTATCTTTAGTGTTTGCAGAGATAGGTCATCACTGCCCAAACTCTTCAGAAGAAGCATTAACTTTTAAATAAAAGAAGCAGTTCTGCCTATTGAGCAACATCAGAAGAAAACTCATGTTTGATCTAGTATTTGTTTTTTTATTATTTGAGGCTAATTTTCCTTAATTCATTTTGATTCTTCATATAGAAACATAGAATCATTAAAGGTGGAAAAGACTTTCAAGATCATTAAGTTCAACTGTTAACCCACTACTGCCAAGTTCACCATTAAACCAAGTCCCCAGATGCCACCTCTATATGTCTTTTAAATACCTCCAGGGATGGTGATTTGGCTACTTCCCTGTGCAGCCTGGTCCATTGCTTGACAACCCTTTCTGTGAAGAATTTTTGAAATATCCTATCTAAACCTCCTTTGGTGCACCTTGCCATTTCCTCTCTGGATTCATAAAAACATTTTTTATTGTCTTTTATGGCAGTGGCCAGATTAAGCTCCAGCTGGGCTTTGGCCCTTCTAATTTTATTCCTGCACAACCTCATAACATGCTTGGAGTCCTCCTGAGTTGCCTTCCCCTTCTTCCCAAAGGCCATAAACTGTCATTTTTGTCCTGAGTTCCAGCCAAAGCTCTCCATTCAGCCAGCCTGGTCTTCCCTGCCAGCTCATCTTTAGGCTCACAGAGATGACCTGCTCCTGGTCTTTAAAGTTTCCCTGTTGAATAATATCCAACCTTCCTAGACTACTTTGCCCTTCAAGTCTGCCTCTCAAGGGACTCTGCTGAACAGTCTGTTAAACAGACCAAAGTCTGCCAAACAGACCAAAGTCTGCCCTCCACAAATCCAAGGCGGCAATTCTGCTGACCATCCTCCTTACTTCTCCAAGAACCAAAGGCTTCATCATTTTGTGACTGCTGTGCCCAAGAAGCCTCCAACCATCATATCGCTCACCAGTCTCCAGTGGGGCACCTCCCTTGGCTGGCACACTCACTAATTGTGTCAGGAAGATCTCTTCCACACACTTCAGGAACCTTCTGGATTGTTTTCTCTCTGCTGTGCTGTATTTCTGGTGGATATTTGATAAGTTGAAATCTGCCACGAAAACAAGGACTAGTGATTGTGAAACTTGCTTGGAGCAGTACTGTAATAATTTCTGAGTGTTCAGGTCAGATTATTGGAAGGTTTTGAGCCTTCACATTAAAAGACAGAACTGGGAGGTTTTGTGATTTGCTTTCTTCAACTTTTGATCTCAAGAGAGCTCCCAGCTACCTTCCATCATCCTTGGAGAAGGCAGATTGACACAAAGAGAGCACCTTTACATCTGTGCTCAGCTGCTTATGAAATGTTTCGCATGTGTGAAAGACCTAATACCAATCAGCTAACTTGAACTCCCCCAGGAGCATGACATTGTGGGAATTCAGATAAAACTAAATACTGATATTTAATCTCAGTTTATAACCTAGAAGGAGATTTGAGAAATTTCTTAAAGCATTTGTTTCATCCTTGTGCTTGCTTGTGGTTAGCAAGAAGTTGACTCAAGTTATGTATTTATACAAGACTCAAGTTATGTATTTAAAATGCTATTATAAGAAGAAATTCAGTTGGTATATTGAACTGGTTATTGATACATTTTCTCAAGATTGCATTTGTTTGGTAGATCAGGAGATTCTTCCTTTCTTAAAGATAAAAAGAATGGTTCAAGCTAAGTCAGAGCGCAGGAAACAAGAGAGAATTGGATATCATTGCCTGTGAAAACACCGAGCTGAGAAACTATTCTGAAGCAGGATAGAAAAGTTCCTGCCATGCAGGAGATCAAAAGAACTCTCCTGCAGGTCTAAAAATGAGCACTTGCTCCATGGAGAGTAATTATCTTGGAACAACCAGCTGAGACACAAGACCTTGTGGGACCAGAAGAAGTTACAACTAGCTTCATTATCATCAGGAGATCAAAAGATTTTAAGATAGATGAGCATGCCAGCTGCTCTGTCAGGGAATACTGTCCCTTTGTTACAACAGCTTAACACTTCCATTTTAAGAAGGCTGTTATGTATCTATGTATGATCTATATCTGAGTCATAAAAACTGCAGGTACCTGAACATAGTAGACTAACTGAGAAAGCGCGATCTCCCTTGAAGTATTTTAACTTGGGTGTTAGTTGAGTACAAGAAAAGCATCAATAAAGTGGAGCAAGTCTGGGCAGGGGCTGGAACACTCACCCTGTGAGGAGGGGCTGAGGGAGTTGGGCTTGTTGAGACTGGAAAGAGGTGGGGGGATCTTAATGCTGTCCTCAACTTTCTAATGGAAGGAAATCAGGGAAAAAAGAGCTGGATTCTTAGAAGAATGATGGATACTGGCCAAGAGCTGGATGACGGTAAATTCTGGCTCAAAATCAGGAAACAAACCTCACCATGAGTGTGATCAAACACTAGAATAAGTTCCCAAAGAGGTTGAGGGATCTTCATCTTTTGACATATTTAAAACTCAGTTGGAGAAGTCCATGAGCAGCCAGCTATGAGGGAACCTGCTTTAAGCAAGGAGGATGAAATTGCTAAGGGTGCTTTCAACCTACATAATTCTGTCATTGTAAACTATGAGTTACAATGAAAACAGGGACAATTGTGTAGTGGGTTTACCTTGGCTGTCTGCCAGACCCCTAGCCCATTACTCTTTCTTCCTCTTCAACAGAATAGGGGCAAAAAATAAGATGGAAAAGCTCATGGCATGAGATAAAAGCAGTTTAATATCCATTACATACCGTTGTCAGATAGATGTCAGCCATTCTCTGGGCCTCCACACCTGTGGCTGCTTGGGAAGACAAATAGCTGAACCACAAATGTACCCACATTTGCCTCCTTGCCCTCAGATTTTATTGCTGAGCACAATTCCATATGGTGTGGAATATCCTTTTGGTCAGTTTGGGTCAGCTGGGCAGCTGTGTCCCTTCAACCTTTTGCCCAGCCCCAGCCTTTGGAGGAAAGGGAAAGCCTTGATGCCATGCAAGCACTGCTCAGCAAAAGCCAAAACACTGGTGTGTTATCAATACTGTTTTAGATAAAAATGCAAAGCACAGCACCATATGGGGTAATATGAGGAAATTTAAGTCAGCCAGAGACAGTACACTGGAATGTAATTGTGCATCATAGAGGCTTGTTGCTTGAAAAGGATGTCCACAGAGATGTGGGGATGGACCAAAACATACAGTTTACCCTGAACTGTGACAATAATGTAGTTCTACTTATTTCTACTTCTACCTATTTCTATTTCAATAAAATTGATCTAACATTAGTGCACAGTGGAGGCTGACCTTAGGATCTACATGCATGAGAAAACAATTAATACTGTGCTCCCAAAATGCTAAGAAATTACTAAAATTTAACAGAAAGAACTTGGGTATGCCAAGAATAAATTATCTAGGAACATCTCCTAGAATGAACTGATTTTTTTGGCATTTCAGTATTGGTTGGACTGCTTAAGTGGTGCAAATTGCAGGACAGCAAATCCAATTAACAAAGTATGGTACTTTTTAAAATAAGCAAATATGCTTTGGTGGCCTAAGCTTGGTTGTTGGTTTTTGTTGTTGTTTTTTTTTTTTTTTTGCTTCAAGGCCTGCTTCCCAGCTTTAATGCCTAATCCTCAAATGTGCTGCTGAGTGCATTTAGTGACAATTCAGAAGATCTACCTATCAATGAGTTCTGAATTCTCTATAACACAATGGATGTTGTTTATCTTAGTCAAAGGCAGTCTTCTCATCGTTAAGGTGTGCCTCCCTAAGTCTCTATTTTCTTCTGCCTGCCTGACAGTTTAGTATTCACAGAGGTGTGCCTATGCAGCCAGGAACAGAAGATTTCTTCAAACAGGAGAAAAAAAAATCTGGCACCTGATCAAGAGAACTGGTTTAAATGAGTTATCTGGCAAGCAGATCACACACTAGGGATCTCTGATTATATGTCAAACCTCTCCACAATGTGTTCTGAGGAATGGAGGGAGAAAGTAAAAAAAAACCCAAACAAGCAAACCACCACAAACTGATATTTTTGAGGGGCATTTTCACTAGCTTTCCTGAGGACAGTTTAGCCAATATCTGATGAAGAAGGAACTCTGACTTACTGAATACTGATTGGTTCTTAATGAAGAGGGCATAGAGGGTAAGGGAGATGATCTACAGAGTCTGTGGGGTTTATTAGATTCTTTGCTAAGCAACCTTACTAGGAAAAGAACAGTAACCCTTAAAGAAACAATTAAAGGAAAAGACATTTAGATCTATAAAACTGAATTCTCTGTGTTACAGGGTAGATAGCTGAAATCAACTGTTTCTTGTTCTAACATCCAGGTGGAAGACAATTCCCAGTTTTCATTATTCTGAGTAAAATCCAGATAAAATTTATTTATGACTAGGTCATACAAATTTGTTCTGTTGCCATTTTTTTTTTTAGCTTAAATTAGCTCTTTTCTCTCCCTCTGATCTATCACCCTGATGATTTTACAGACTGATTTCTACTTTTTATTTCCTGAATTAAATGAGCCAATTTTTTTCTCAAGCGTTCTTTCCAGACATAAACTCTCCATTCAGTTGACCATTTCTAGCAGGAATTCTCTGTATACATTCCAATCTAAATTAATGTCTCTTGAAATGGATGAATAAAACTATGTGGTGTATGTAAGTGGTCACTAATTCTTTGAACAATGGTAACGATTTTCAGAACAAAAGCAGACTACCATTGAGAGGCTTTTCAAGGTGTTTAATTTTGGGGTTTGAGTAGAAAATCATTATCTATTCATTGGAGGAGTCATTTTTGGCCTTTCTTGAATCAAATGTCTTTAATGAATTTTCAGTGTAAAATTAAAAAAAAAAATCTACTTTAACATTAGGAATTTCTCTACGAAAATGTTTCAGGTGACAAGATCAAAACAAGCATCTCAAACCTATCTTTCAGATGGAACACTGGACCAAGGATGGAAGAAGAAACTGAGGATTAGAAGATGAACTGTTCTTATTGTCAGAAAATTTTTCTGTATGAAACAATATTTTGCCATGCTCTGCATTATGTGAACTAAAAAGAATTCACGTAGGATGTGTAGATTGGCGTCAGGTTACAAACAAAAATAGTAAGTGAAGGATCCAGACGTAGTAGTTGACAGCTGACTGAACGGGAGCCAGCAGTGTGGCCAAGAAGGTGGCCAAGAAGGCCAGTGATATCCTGGCCTGCATCAAAAATAGTGTGGCCAGCAGGACCAGGGCACTGTTTGTCCCCCTGTACTCAGCACTGATGAGGCCACACCTTGAATGCTGTGTCCAGTTCTGGGCCCTTCACTACAAGAAAGACATTGAGGTGCTGGAGCATGTCCAGAGAAAGGCAAAAGAGCTGAGGAAGGGTCTGGAGCACAAGTCTTGTGAGGAGCAGCTGAGAAAACTGAGGTTGTTTAGCTTGTTTAGCCATGCCTGGGGGCTGGAATTAGATGACCTTTTGAGGTCCCTTCCAACCCAAAGTATTCTATGATTCTATATGATTATGAATAATTGAAGTCAAATTTTTTTTTTCCAGATAGGACTATTATGAATCTTAATACCATAGAAATCACTTTATTCTGGGTTTCTTTCCAGAGTTTACTGAGATGGATCCTCAAAAGAAGAAACAATAATTTTCTTAGTAAAGACTTCTCCATGGTCTACTACTATTACTTTGAAAAGTTTCTGAAAAAATGGAGAAGTCAAAAAAAAAAAAAAAAGGAAGAGAAATTAAATTAAATTGGAATCAAAATATTGAAACCTAGGGGAAATAAAAAAGAAATAAAAATAAAAATAAAAATAAAAATAAAAATAAAAATAAAAATAAAAAGAAAAAGAAAAAGAAAAAGAAAAAGAAAAGAAAAAGAAAAAGAAAAGGAAAAAGAAAAAGAAAAAGAAAAGAAAAAGAAAAAGAAAAAGAAAAAGAAAAGAAAAAGAAAGGTTCACAAAGTAATAGGAAAAATTATGGAGAAATACTTCAAATCAGCAACTAAATGATGAATGTTCCCACTTTGTATATGAAATAGTTGAAATCACCAGTGCTTACATTCAAATAACATTATGTGAATCACATTAATAATGAATAGTCAATCATAAAAATACTAGAAAGTGTCCAAGACAGCACTCACTGCACCTCAAATTTTTCCTAGGCCCTATACTTAGAAAAATCACACGGATTTAGCAGAAATATCAAACAAGATAAAAAACCCAGGAGAAATAATTTAAGCTCCGAAACTATAAATTTCCAAAAACTTCTTTGTGAGGGAAATTATTAAACAACATGACTAAAAAGAGCTGTTGCCACCTCATTCACTGTGATGTACAGTTTTAGGGCCTAGCTGATGCTGTGTTCGCATTTCAGTTTTGGTCAGGAGATGAGTTATTTGAAGCTGCTGTTTATTTGCAGAAGTTCTGATTAGTCAAATATGAACACTTTGATATGGAAACTGGGTTATTTTTACCTTGGCTTTTCCTCTAGCGTTCCTCTTGATATTAATAGAAACTTGGGTCAAAGCTCTATACATAAATGAAGCATAATTGCATGCGATTCTCATGATTTGCTATACCTATTGCTACACCATTACAAAATACCATTATCCCAAATATCTTTCAGCAATTTTCCCTGTGCTCTTTCAGTGTTACTAATTTGTGATTTTCAGTATGGCTTGTTTTAGTACTATTGACAAGTAGAATCTAACCACTCAATCAAGCATATCAAGTCCTTTAATTTGGCCTAATTCAGGCATCAATGAAAGGTGTGAAGCTTTTACATTTGCTCTACTGAAACTAATGCCCATCAGAAAGCAAATTGATTTTCAGTTTCAATACAAATCAAAATTTGATTACATGAAAAAATGTTGTCAACCCTGCTAAATCGGCAATGAATGAACAAAGTAAAGTGACTGTCGAATATCTGCCCCACATTTTCCTTTTCACTGGTGTGTAATTTCTAGCCATTCAAAGTAATTTTCTAAAAGATGAAAAGGTTCAGTCATTTTTTCCATGTCTATTTTGTTTAATACTCTAGATATACTTTTTGGTCATAGTCTATGTTACTGTCCTTCACATAGGCAAAAAAAAAGGATTCTTTGGTATAAGTGTTTCTGATTGGGAAAAGAGCCAAATGTAAGAGTGGAAAACGTATATGAATGTAACTCTACTAAACTATGTATCCCAAATGTGACTCCAACTTACATTTTCCCACAGATGTATAGGTGGTTTTTGCACAGAAATAAATTATAACAGTTTTGAAAATTGAATAAGAAAGCATGATGAGTATGCCTATAATTCCTTTGTTTGTGGAAGCTGTAATTCCCCTAATGGCACTGATTAAGAGACGTGTCTGCTTTTGTTGTCTGTATATTGTTAGTGATCTGAGCAATCTTAAACAGTTCTACAGTAATTATATATAAAGACTGAAAAATTCTGATATTGCTTTTAATTAATGTTTTTATTTATCTGAAATTCTGGTAGTAGTACAAATAGAATAGAGTTAATCAGTTAATCCTTGATATCATCTCTCTAATATCTTCAACATATTAATCTTTTGGGCGTATTGTCTATGTCTGATCTATGCCTCGAGATCTACATTTCTTCTAAAAGGCTTATGAGCAGCTTGTTAATAGAAACATTTGTTTTATAAAACTATGTTGTGGTTTAGGAATGGTATTAGTGCTCCCACTAAAATGAAAAACCAGAAGCCGCTTCTCTCCCCACCTCCTCCACTGAGAGGGAGACGAAAGGCAAAGATCCTGAGTTGAGATAAGAACAATTTACTGGAAAGAGCAAACAGATAAGAAAACAAAGAGTAATAGCAACAATATTAATAGCAAAAGCATACAGAAAGATTTACATACAAAAAATGCTCACTGACTGACTGACCTGACTTGTTACTATGAGGCCCCTGGAAACAAAGGACAAAATTGCCTCCGGACCCTCCACATATGTGATTTTTCCCCATAAGACAGAGACAATGAAAAATGATGGTGGATGAATCCTCTTGTCAGGACCAGCATTATCCCACTGCTCCATTTGCCACTTGCTCCTCCAGAAAAGGACAAAATGACAGCAGACACTCCATGTGCCACCTTTTTTTCTCCACCTCAAGCCATGCCCCCTTCTTCTCGGTAGTGACAATCCCCTGCTTCCGCCCTCAGGCAATGATGTGGGTGGTATAGAACAACATCCTACACATGCCCACATGGCTCCAGGGTCCAACCCATCACATCCTTGGCCGAAATTACAACAAATTATAAAAAAATTAATTTCAGCAAAGAATCTGCAATGTCTCCAGAGCACTGACCATTTATGCAGAAACAAATCTATTAAGCTAACTTTATTTATTTTTTTTGTATCTGCCCTTCATGTCCTTCATGTTTATTTGCCATACTATGGTGTTTTTAAGTGCAACTCCCCATTGATTTCTAGGAGAGACAGCTTGGGAACAGCATGTGTTGAATAACAAGTGGTGGGATCCTTCATAGATTCACCAGTTGTAGAATATCCATCTTACTTTATGTGGTATGAACAAGACATCAAAATCTAGTAGAGTACATCAAGATAAAGCATGTATAAGAAAGGTCTGATCCTAGTCCCTGTATGAATTGTATTTATGATGTTTATCTCCTTGACTTCTATAAATCTAATTAATTTTCAGGTTAAGAAATGTCAATCAAATTATTAGAAGTTACATAATGTAACTGTCATGAAATGTAGATCTGTATTCACACACTGATTTATTTACAACTCAGTTTACATCTTCAGCTCAGCTAGTTCTGTCTCTGAGACTCAAATATGGTGTTTTTGACTCTTCTTCCTTCTCATTTAAAGGACAAATTTTAGAGATCTTAGACTAAATCATGCTCAAACTGGAACGAGGTTTAGCCATCCTCCAGCCCCTCACTTGTCTCCATTCTTAGTTGCAATATAATTGAGAAGCACGAGAAAATCCACACATACTTGCTGAAAAATGTTCTGAAGGATGCCTTTACCCACGCTACACAATAAGTTGTTTGCTGTTGTATTCTCCTAAGATGTGTGGAAAAGCTGGCTTTCAAAACATCCCAAGACAAAGATCTGGACCTTATTTGTCTCAGTTCTTGCATAAAGGATCTAAAATCTAAACTTTTCAATGTATGATGAACAGAGACATCCTTATCACATGACTGGAAATAAAGGCAAAAGAAGACTTCACCTTGCCTATGGAAGTGTAGCTGGAGTTATTGGCTTTGGAGAAAGGATTTTAAATCTGGCTCATAAATGGATGAAGATACTTGGTTCATGTACTTAAACTTGGGCATATATGTGGTAGTTGGGACACACTTAAATTTCCAGTTAGTTGACTGGAAGTTGTCTACCACTCCGTGTGCAAACAACTTTTGGATTCTCCTTTAGGAACCGAACACATACAGGACTATATGTGTGAAGTCTTTCATAAGATGACAGGAATTTTCCACCTACCAGCTCTCTGAGACATCCAACTAACATCCAAATCTCAGTCAGAAGCGCTGTAGCCCTAGTAGGAAGGTACACAGTAGGGGCAGTTCAACCCTGTCTGACTCGAATATGCCAGAGTCTTTGGACTAGTCCTTAGTCTGTATGAAGGTGAAATCTTTTTGTCCTGATAGATGTTTTCTGTAATTCAGGGGTAGCAGATAATGTGGTTTTTTCCTTTCAGAGGTCATGTGCACACACGGTAGGATCAAAGTGACTTCAAGGACATCTAGGGAAGGGAGAATCTTTCCCACAGCAGCCATTGCTACTTTTCTCATGCTGCTGTAAATAGAAGTGCTAAGTCCCATCTACAACCCATTTACATCTCCATTTTCCTGTGGTAGGAATTGCCTGGATTTGGGTTAAATCCAATCTCTTCCTGTAGTGCCATCATATTGAATTTTTCTTTAATTTCTTTCTTAAGGTCTCATGTTGAATTTTTAGTGGAAAATCATCTATGAATGGAAATAAAATATCAATAAATGTTAGTTTTATCCTAAAAAAGTTTAGTTTTATCCTAAAATCCAGTCATGATCTCCACATTTAAGAAGCTCTTTACTGTGGACTGATTGTTTATTGTGACAACCTTTCTTTAGCTTAAACTGGAAAGAGGCAAGTACAATGTCTGCTTGTCAAACCTGAACAGGAAGAAGCTGTTTGTGCTGGTTTTGGTATGCTTCCTAACTCTCAAGTTAGAATAAAGAGACCTGCTGTTTTGTTATGAACTTTGCCAATGACCCTCTCTCCCTCTATGTTCAAATTTTTTAAGCTTGATATCTTTGTTGAATCCATGGGTAAGTGTTCTGTATATGTTTTTGCATGTAGATTTACTATGTGGACTTTTAAATTTCTGAATCCCCAATATAACAGTGTGTGAAATAGAATCAACTTAATTTTTTATTTCAAATGACTCATGTAAAGTTTATTTAGGTCATCAAGACCTCTGAAGCCCTGAGAGAAAGAAAGAAAAAAAATAAAAAGGGATGCAAAAAAACATTAAGTTTTTTTAGCTGAGTAAAAGAAGAAGAAAGCAATATTATTATTAGACTTGTGGAAGAGAAAAAAAATGCTGGAAAGAAGACTCTTTAAACAGCTTAAAGATTGTCAGACATGATCATTATTTAGGGTTTTACAAGGGTGGGTTCTTATGGGACTGTAAATATAGAAATCAGTCTACATCAGTAGAAAAATAAATCCAGTACCAAAACCAACACAATTAGTGGTGCTGGGGAATTTTGGAGGGAACGCTGCATCAAACCATTCTTACAAGGTGGTGTGGCAAGTGATGTGGAAAGAAAGAACAGCAAAATGATGATGGTATGGTCTCTTGAGCAAAGGCTGACAGGGTGCTTTATATAGGCAAACATAGACCCCTGAAAGCAAAATCCTCCCTTGAGTCCAGAAACATCAACAGTGTAAATTTACCACAACATCTAGGGCAGTTAACTAGATGACTAGTGTGACATTATTCACAGAGTCTGAAATATCTCATCCATTCCTAAAGGTGAGAAATACTCACTAGCAACAATGAACTTCTCTTGTTCCTCTATCTGTTGTGTGATTCTAGAATAGGTTTTGTCAACACTGATCAGTCTCAGGTTTTAAAGATATTAAAAATGGTAGGCCAAAGTGTCGTCTCAATTTATAAACAGGATTCTTAGCATAGCATAATGGAGACAAATCATTTAATATTGTTGACTGCTGATAGAAAAGGGAGGAGGTACCCTATAATGCACATGTAATCCTGAAAAGGCAATAAACTGTCCCATGCCATTTTCTGACACTGTGTTTGGATTCCTTGATAAGGATTGCCACTGAAGTAGGCATGATGGATTGAGATGAGAATTGTGAGGTGTGTTACAAATTCTTTCATGGCGGTTCAGTGACTGAAATACTATTAAGATGAAAGGTTGAATGCTAATCCTCTCTAGTAGTTTGTCTTCCCTGAAAATCCAGGCCTGCTGATGTGGTCCATTGTGACAAATTTCTGGCTAAATGACATTAATTTCTTTATAAGGAAAACATAGTTAGTCTGGGAGATGGGGAAAGTGGAAGTTACTGCCTGCCCTGTCCTGTTTTATAAAGTCAGGGAAGAGCTGGAGTTGAATCTTGATCCAACAGTTTAGAAGAGCCTGACAGTTATGTCAGCTGTTGCAATACAGAGTGATGGAGGTATTGAGGAGAAGCTGGGTAACAGTGAGAGTCAGGAGATTAGTTCCAATAGCTGAAATATCACATCAGTGATGGGCACTGAGAATCTTTACATCTCTGCCCTAACTGAGCTGTTTTATTTCCGAGTTGAAAGTAGAATGTTCTTTTTAGCAGTATAGTGATCTTCTCCTTTTTTCTTTTGACGGAGGTATTCAAAAGCATTGCAAGTAATTTTAATGTGAGAACCCTGTGGCATTTGGCACAGAGTTATCAGCACAGGAACTTTAGGCTAGGTAGTGACATAGGAGAAGATGGAGACTATAACTTCAAGTACGAGTGCTGATTGCTCAGTCATATCAACTGCAGTTGACCTTTAAGAACATCAGCTTATTTGGGACCAAAAAGCAATAGGTTTCCTGTAAAGTTCTCTGTGCCTGATTATTGTTATTACAGCAGACTGAACATTTCTCTCCCTCTGCAGCTGGAATTTTAATTGGCTGTTCCATTTCTGTAACAGCTGCTAAGAAGCTTTGCTCTTCCCCTAACTGCTCTATTACAGCTACATAGCACAAAATGCAGATAATTTTTTTTTTTTAATCCCTGAATACTTAATTTTTATCTCATTTCAGTTCATTTGGCTTCTTAAGAAATGGATGGAGCCTTAATGTGGTTCAAAAGTATTGGTGGCTTTCTCAGATTGACAAGCAGAGGCATACTGGCACTTTGAAGCTTTGTTTGTAGATGATGCCTGAGTGCAGTGAAGACATGCCAACATTCATCCTCGGTATGTTGCAGCTTGCTAGATTTGTGCAAGGAAAGCAAATTGCCTTGTATATGTATTTTGCAATACTGTAGGGTAAGCTGGAGCTGATAGATGAGGAAGAGGATCCATTGATGTTTCACTACTGTAAGCTGTAAATGCTTTTCAGAGCCATCCCCTATACATTTCCTCAGGTTGAGCATTATCTTCTCTTCCCCAAAACAGAATAGTTTCTCTTCATGGAAGGCCAGCAACATGTCCTTTCCAGGCATACCCTGATCAAATTCAAATTCTGGGATCTAGTCCAGGGATTCATGGTGTGATTTGGAGGTTGGCCAGCACACACATTGTGCTGTGCATTTCCTTATCTGAAGAGGCAGCTAGCAAATGTTGTTATAAGAACAAGCCCCTTTTTTTCCATTCATTTGATTTTTTTAGCTGCACTGCTCCTGTGTCTCTAAAGCTGATTGGAAGGCCTGAGAAAGGACTATCAGTAAGCCAATCACCAATCTGTGTCCTAAATATTGACTTTGGCTACTAATAGGAGCATTTAGATACAGGAGCAAGTGCAGTTATTGGCTGCCAAAGGACAGGATTACTTACTGGAAAAATAGGACTACAATCTCCTTCACAGAGACAATACATCTGGGTTCACCTTATGCGTATCTTGGAAAAAAATTAATCAAGGCCAATGAAATGAAAAGGATGATCAATACAAATATTCATTTGCTGTTTACAAGTAACTAATACTCCATATATGTTCAAAAGTACAGACCTGTATGTAGTCTGTTATCCCTGATTGGAAATGGTAGATTCGCGCTTAGTTTGCTGGTAGTATAAGGATGGTACAGAGTAATTGCTGTTCTGTAGACGCTAAGAGCAAACTATGGTACAATAAAAACATAATTTCCTTATTATCAAAAATGGTTTCTTTCACATCTTTGTTTTGTATCCAGGTAAATAAAAAGTTTTTAAAAACCTGTTGCACTGTCTGTTTATGTTCTCTTTTCCCATATTTTAATTCCTAATAATTTTCTATTTCCTTATTATTTGTTATATGCAGTTTTCAAGAATAAGTAAACACCTTCCCATGAAGTCAAGGTCATTTGAACACCTAAAGTTTGAACAGCCAAAACTGAGCATTCTCAGAGTCTCTGGTAATTTTTGAGTCAGTCATATTTCTTTCTTGACTTTCTAATGTTTTTTCTTTTTGATTTCCTATTGCATCTTTCTGTTCTTCTCCCTCTCTTCCTTGTACTTCTTCTTTCTGTATCTTACAAGATTCCTCTCCAATTCTCATATCTTTCTTTGCACACTAATTATTTACATACTATTAGGAAGGCTGCATATGATTTTTCAGACATCTAATTTAATGATCTCAAAACTGTGCCGGAAACAGTTATGTTATCATCGCCATCTATGCTAGGTCTACTGGTGAAGCCTGAACTTATCCCAGGTTAGCAGCAGGTAATCTCATGTACCCCAGTCCCTGGGAGGAACAGGGTCTGGCCAGGAACCTAGAACAAGGAAACTCTTAGCAGTGCTTATTCTACACTGTTCAGGACACAAAGCATAGAGGAAAAGAGGTAGATATGTAGGGTGAATAAGCAATGCTTCTTTGCTTGGAAATAATCCTGCAGTTTGGTCAGCCCTGAAGTGGTCAGAGACTTGGACTCTATGATAATTTTAGGTCTCTTCTAAGTGAAAATCTAATCTATGCTATTCTCTTCTGAGCTTTCAGGTCAGCTGGTTGCTCAGGCCAAAAGACTCTTCGGTGGTTTTGTAGGAGTAACTCTGGTAAAAGATGCACCAGTAATCTCAGTAGTTAAACAAGAGGATTAGATCTTGTTATCTGTGCAGCAAAGCCATTCAATGGTGAAATGGAGCTGTGCTCCTTCCTTCTCAAACAGATTAACCCTTAGAAGTATATCTCAAAATGAAAGCATGTCGTCAGAACAAAATGAAGTAAGCAGCAATATACACTGACTATCCTGACAAACAAATGTGAATGTCAAAATACCATACTCTGTCTTCTTTCAGCTTCCTAAGCTCACAGGTTTAAAATTCAAACATGCATGTGAGCCCCCTGCAAGGAATCCACCTTGTGTTGGAGAAGACTACAGACTGGTAAGAGTAGACAATGTCTATTGATGATGCAGATGCTATTGTAGATCTTGGCCTGCATCACTGGGGTAAATGTAAGAAAAATATCTGATTTTTTCTCAGAACTTACCTTTTCAGGACTTTCTCAAGAATATGTCTAAAGATTACAAATAAGTTATTAGGAAATATTAAACTTATGATTAAAGCTTAATTGTATGCAGGGTTTATGGGCTAATTGAAAAAATATTTTAGAATTGTACTTGGAACAGATGTGCAACTGATTGTGTGTGCTAGTAAATTGTTAGTAGCATGCTAGAGTTCAGAAGGTATTGGAAAGTGGAGTTACTTTACTTTTCCTTCAGGAAACTTACTTTTTTTCACAACTACAAGCAGAACCCTATCTGTTGATTTCTGCCAAGCCCATTAAGCAGGAATTGCTGTGGTTGACACTGCTTGGCTCCTTCAGACACCATTTTGAAGTTAATAGGGGTATGATTAAGGGTGGCCAATAATTCTGCAGACCTGCACAATGTAAGGCTTCCCTTGACCTTTTTGTCCACTATTTCTACTCATAGATATTATTTCTGCAGTCCTCACTCACATCATCATCTTTAATTTGGCTCTTTTTTACTGAATGACCTTTTATATAGATCAGAATAGTGTGGGCAAAGTGGCAAAGAAACAGTAATTTCTGAATCATCAAAGCATATTCCATACTTTTCCAATGTAAAGTCAGCAAAATCTTTGTCATTATGCAATCCACCTATTTTATAAATAGGTTCCTTTGAATCCTTTGTTATTATTTAACATGCTTGCAGAATTTCTTCTTCTCCAAGTAACTATTTTCATCCAGATATAATTTGCTTTCTATCTTTTACTTGCTTTTATTAGAATACTGTAGCTGAATTTTGCTCCTCAGGCAGTATTCTTAAGTCTGCAGGATCCCTTTTATGGCTTTTTTTAAAAGTAGGTCTCTGTATTTTACTTTACATTGTTGTTTAGGATGTTTGTGAAATGCCTGTAAATCTTGTGTAAGATTCAAAAATGTGTACTTACTGTTACGAAGGATAAACCTTGGATTTGGAGAGGAATGTAAACAAAATCTGGGTGGTATTCCTGGCCCAATTATAAACAGTGATCTTGGGAAGCTTGTGAAACAACTCACCTGCTTGAAGTTAAATGTACACTTAGCTTTTTTCAAAGTCATGGATGAAATGCATAATTAACCACAATAGAAAACAACAGAATTTTAAGAACACTACATGTGTATCATGTAGTAATAGTATACAAAATAATGAAAGTGTTGGATATTAACAATAATAAGAATTTCTCTATCTGAAATCGAATATGAAAGTGTCCCAAGGCTTTTAAATTTATCTGTAGAGATGTTCTTATATCATTAATACACAGCTATCTTATTCATAGTTGCTTATCAATATTTGTGTTTACCTAGCCAAACACATAATTCAGTCATCATTTTCTTATCAAACGGATGACTGTTGATTTGGAAAACTGAAATTGTCCATCTGTTATAAATTTTATGTTTCATTTTTCAGGGCGTTGCAGAGAATGTATTGTAACTCCCAAAAGACACTGTTTCTAAAATATAGCAACAGGCATTCCAAAGATCTCCCAAAATGGTCAACACTATAGCAATAATATATGAAATTAACAACATCAATAAGTAGGAAAGATGTTTTAATTCTTATTTACAAATGACAACTGAAGAGATAGAAAAAAGAATTGTTTTGATCAAAGCTTGGCAGCAATCTTTGTCAGAAGTCTGGGACCCTAACTTTCAAAGGCTTAGTTCTGTGCCAGCTTTACTTAGAAGTGTAGTAAATGTTACTAGGATGTAGCAACTACATGAACTACAACTTTTCGTGAGAATGAGCTACCCATCCTAGAAAGTCTTTGGTATAAATCAGTTGTTGGACATCACTATTCTTTTCCTTCTTGTTTACAGGCTTTAAGTTGACATCTCTACTGCTATTTTTTTTCCTTCTCTCATCTTTCTGCTTCCATATAGAGACTCTTTTAGCTTATTTTTCATTCTGTCTAGTCTCTGCTCCAATTTCACCCTGTTTTTCATTATTAATTTTACTTTCCATCATCCTATCTGTTCCCAGAGGTAAAATCAAGGAATACATAAAAGAAAAACTCCATAGCTCTCAATTCCAAACCAAAAACAATCTCAATGACTTTCGAATTATCACAGACAAAATGAAGGTGCCTGCTCTTAGTTGTAATTCATTATTCTCCAAGACATTTGGTGCAAGATATTAAATGTAATCATTTCAATGAATCAATCTACTTCCCTTTTGAATATAGTAAATCATTCCAGAATAAGAACGAAGGACTAATACCAGTCACTAATCAACTATTGATGCTTTCATTGATGTGGATTAGTATAGTAAATCCAAAAAACCGCAGTCACTAAGTTTGAGTGCAAAGTGTGACACAAGCTGAAGAAATACATGACAGTGTTTAGCAGTACAAAAAGGTGTTAAATAGTGTTGTGGGTTTATGTTGTTGGATTTTGGTAGCGAGGGGGCTTTAGGGGTAGCTTCTGTTAGAAGCTGCTAGAAACTTCTCCTGTCCTATGAAGAGCCAATGATAGCCACCTCCAGGGGGGACTTCCTGCTGCTGGCCAAGGCTGAGCCATTTAGCACCGTAACGCTTCTGTGATATCATATTTAAGAACAGAGGAGTTGTGGCTGCTTCTCTGCAATTGGCAGATGTCTGTCAACATTTCTATGACAAACAGGTATTCTGCTATTAAGCTTGAACAGCTTTGGTCGTTTAGATGTTTCCTGAGTGAGAAAAGAAAAAACCCACAGAAATATATGATTCTACCCTTATGGATGGGACGTACTGTGCTCCATATGGATCATAGTGTTTGCATTTCAAAAAGAACAGAATAGAATATAGTAGAATAGAATAT
>VZRE01001010.1:0-73853 GCA_013396775.1 Cephalopterus ornatus | reverse complement strand
GATTCTATGATTCTATGATTCTGAAGTCAAAATTGTAACCTTACAGCACTTTTGTAAATGTGCCCTAGGAATCTCAAAGTGAATATAAAAATTAGAAAAAACATTTTATCTTTAAGTTCTGGATGATAATGTGTCAAAATTCTCAAACTGGACTTTTATTTTAGTTAGTAGGTGTGGTGGGTCTCCAACTGGAATGCTCCAGTATTAGCAACAATAGCAGGAGATATGCTTTCTCTTTTATGCTTCCTGCCTTTTCTTTACCCTGTCATGCACAAGATGGATTGTAATGAACCTGCTAGTAGATTACTATAGAGTACTATAATTTATGTGAAGAAGTTAGCTGAAACTTGATTAAAATCTGTTGCTACAACTGAGATAACATTTTATGTGGTTGATCGTACATTTGGTTATACTTGGTTTCTCTGATTTTCATATAGAACTCTACTGTGACAGGAAATGTAATCTACAACTAATTTTTTTTCTAATCTTGCATGTGATTTTTTTTTCTTTCAAGCTTTGTTTGATGAGTGGGGAAGTCATCCAAATGTCCCCTCAGATGACTCTTATTTTTGAAACAATGGATCTTTCCCAGGCATCAGTAAGTTTGTTTTTAATGAAACTATAAAACAAAGTTCAGTATATTAAATGTACAATAAAACAAATTTACCATTTTCCCTTAGCCTGCTACAGTCAGTCGCTGTGGCATGATTTATTTGGAACCTTCTCAGCTGAGTTGGGAGCCACTGGTTACCTCTTGGTTGAGTAAACTGCCTGAACCTCTGAACTCAAAGGACCATCAAGATCTTCTGCAGGGACTGTTTGATTGGTTGATACCATCAGCATTAAAAGTCCGTCAGAAAAAGTGCAAGGTATTTTTGGCCATTTTTTCCTGCAGTAGCTACTGACTGCCAGTCTGTTACCCCTGGGGGGGAAAGACTGCTCTCTCATGACAAGCACAGTTAGAATGAATAGGCTCTTGGGACCAGTTTGGAAAGCTAAAGTGAGAATGTCAGCTAAGACTTGAAACTTGATAATACTGTCTAAAGTAAAGTAAGTATTTAAAACACTGAATAAAAAGTCTTCCCAAGAGAATTTTGTACATTTTTTTTTCTTTAAAGATGTCGTGTTGAATAGGGAAGTACTTTTTTAAGTGTTAGGGGAAACATATGTGTAGTTCCCTGCGAACTCGGTGTGACATAGTGCTCATGTGTTGCTGTAGTTACTTATCTGGGGTTTGTTTTGGTTTAAGATGTATGATTGTAGTTGTCACATGGATGCAGTTAACAAACTAAAGATCTTGACATTTCAGGAATAGAAGAGGGTAAATGATCTTTTGAGTAAAAGTCAGTGTATACCTTGCCCTCTAATATTGGTTCAGAAATAGCTAATGATCTAATTTTTTTAACTCCAAAAGATAAATTACCTGAGCACGTCAAGTCTAACACCCAGCCCTTTGAATCTCTTAGGAACTGGTACCTACAAGCAACACCAATGTTGTAGTAGCTCTCACACGGCTTTTTGAAATGTTGATTTGTCCAACTTTGCAAGAAGATCCCACCAACAAAAACGTCCGTGCCTGGATCATGGTTGGTTTTTTAACCTGTAGAAAAATGTGTATTTATTTCTGCAGATGCCGGTTTTCAAAACAAGTGTACTTATCAAAACCACTTTAATTTGGGAATAAGAAGCATGTGAAACAATTTCACTACCTCCTTGCTCTCTCTCCCCATATTCTGGAGGTGCCCATATTAGGCAGAAGTCTTATAAGTAACAAGTATGATCCAGAATTTTACTATTTTTCCAATTAACTGGGATAGTGTTTCTGTTAAATGTGGTTTTTAACTAACCAAGGAATTAGCTAAAGCAAAGTGTCTTCTTTCCCTTAAAGGAAATAAAAGTTCATGTAACAATTACTGGCTTTACTGTTTGAGCAAAATCTCCTTGGGAAGAGTGTTTTCTGACTGTTAAAAAAGTTGGATCCTCTGTCTGACCCTATATGATTGTTCTTAGGAAGAACTGAAGAAAATAGAATGTAAAAGTAGTTATTTAAAATTGAATTAGAAAATTTCTAGATTCTGATTTGTGATTAGAACTCTTCTCAGGCTTTGTAATGTGACATAATGCCTTTATTTTTGTCATACACATATCCTTGAATAAGACTTTTGTCTGCTCTGTCTTTAATCAAATTTCTAAATCTCTTTAGACCAAGGCTGTTCAAGGGCAATTTGTAACACCTCTCTGCTTAGCAGTATTTTTCAGAATTAGGTTTGTTAATCAGACTGTACAGGGTTCATGCAATATGCCAGTTTTTTGGACAATTGCTGATCTTTTTGCCCTTGCAGGGTTGCTTTGCTTTTGCCACAGTCTGGTCCATTGGTGGGACTTGTGATGGTGACAGCAGGATAATTTTTGATAATTTCTTGAGGGACACTTTGTCTGAGAAATCTACAACAGACACTGTACCGACGAGTGTGGGAAAATGGGAGTGTCCCTTTGAAGAGAAAGGCTTGGTCTATGACTACATGTATGAGGTGATACTGGCTGCTTCTGCATTCACTAAATACATCCTTACAGTAGGAATGCAAGGAAAATACAGCCCATGTGGTGGGTATTTTAACTTTACAAAGATTCTTGGGTGTTTTAGAGTGTTGATGTTGGATTGAATCCCACAGTGCATTTTTCATTCCTTTTTCTCTTTCAAATACTGGTGTACTGACCACTTTTTTTTAGGAAATAACAAGATGTACATTTCAGTTATATTTGTAAAAGTGCCACATTATAATTATTCTGTAGCTAAAGCTACAGACCCAAGTTGACAGACCCAAATCTGCTTTCATATACAAGGGACCATCCAGAAGGAACAGGATATTAAGCCCACGGGCAGTTTGCTTATGTTATGATTTTGTTTATAGTATCTATTAGAAATGTTTTTCTCTTGGTTTTTGTTGTGATTTTCTATGTGGGGGGTTGACTGTTTGTTTGGTTTTGCTGAACAAAATCTTTAAGAAAAGAAAGGAGTCTAAGTCTAGGTATGTACTTTAACACCTAAAAGTATTCTTTTACTGAGGTAAAGCAAACTAGATGTATGAACTTCTGAAGCACTGAACGTTCACTAATTTATTAAAATTCATTATTTTAATTTTTCAAAAGTGAAGTAGTAGAGAAAACCTTTCATATGTATAACACCAATCCATTTTACACCTATGTTTCTTTCCTAGCTGAAAGGCAAAGGAAGTTGGGTTCATTGGAATGCATTTATTGAACAAATTAGTTACAGTGATAAAAATGTGAAGATTCAAGATATTATAGTCCCAACTATGGACACAGTTCGATATACCTATTTGTTAGAGCTCTTCATTACCCATGGAAAGTGAGTTGCTTCAAAACAAATTTCTGATGTGTTGGTCATAGGTAGAAATATCTCTTATTCTTTCCCTTGAGTTTGTTGTTTTTATCAAACTCCCAAAGTTTATTTTGCCTTTTAAAAATAGACATTTACTACAAACAATACATTTCGCCTTCAAGTCTGGTTTTGGTGTTTTTATAAAACCTTATTATTATGTCATTTTAGTCTTCTCATTCTGATGACTCTGTTAGGACAGCCCAGAGAGGTAAATAAATACATATTTTAATTTTTTCCTTTGATTAATTGTATAAAAATCAGTTATATTAGCCATGGTCAGGTCATGTAAGAGAGTGAAATAAAAAAACACCTCAGGTTAAATTCCAAAGCTGAAAGCTTTATGGAGTTTGGACTAATGCAAGACCTATCAGGAGAAATTTAACTCCCATGTATGTTCATGTACTCCACCACCAGTAGAATGAGGGAATGAGAAATACTTCTTTCTCTTCCCATTTTCTTGGTGGTGGAAGCAAACTAAAATTATGAGAGGGTTTAATGGATGGGTTAAAATCCTTTAGTTTCTTCTTTCGGCATATAATGCTTTTAGAGTTAGAACAAGAAGGGCAAGTTAGTAAAACCTTCGACTTCTAATTGCATTTAGTTTGCGATGTTAGGTTTCTGCAGTTCCTGTGCCTTCTTTCTCTCTTTGTGCAGACCACTGCTCCTCGTGGGACCAACAGGCACTGGGAAGTCTGTGTATGTCAAGGACAAGTTAATGAACAACTTGGAAAGGCAGCTCTACTTCCCCTTCTTCATTAACTTCTCAGCTCGAACCAGTGCCAACCAGACCCAGGTGAGTAGAACAGGTAACTGAAGTTTGAAGAAGTTTAGGTATGTGAATATTTAATCTATGTTTTTGACATTCTGGTTTGCGTTCTAGAACATTATCATGGCCAGGCTGGACAAGAGGCGCAAAGGAGTCTTTGGCCCTCCAATGGGAAAAAAGTGCATTATTTTTGTAGATGACATGAACATGCCTGCTTTGGAGAAGTATGGGGCACAGCCTCCTATAGAACTTTTAAGGCAGTTTTCTGACCATGGATTTTGGTAATTATTTGAAATACAATCAAAATTTTTGGCTGCATTTCCTGTTATAATTATTTATTCCCTTGAATTTTATTTTCAAAACTTTTTTGTAGTATTTTGTAGATGTTAAGATAGATTTAGTTTATATAAAAATACATTATTTAAAGTTGAGGCAACTTGTATATTGCTGTCTAAGGACTTCTCATTTTAGGAATTCAGTCGTCAATTTTGAGTTTTTTAGAATGTTTTTCTGCTGTCCTTCAGCAGCTTTAGGATATATTGAATAAGTTTTTCATTTACACCTTGATTTTATTTTCTTTATGTCTGTGTTTTTGTTTTTATTTTTCCAGTGCCATTTCTTGTTTTCTTTTCTCTTGTTCCTTAGAGTGAGTTGGCAGTTTTCTATACATTTATATATCTGTATATGCAGTTATAGAAAACTTTTGATTTTAATCCTTAAATTATTTTTTCCTATCATCCACGATTCTATTAGTCATCAACTTTTTTTTTCACAAGATCTTAAAATATTTTTTTAAATTAACAGTGAAATCAAATCTGGTAATAGGCATGAACTAAAATAAGCTGAAGGTCTTCCCTGCTCTTGAGGTTTTTGGCTTTGCTTAGATTGGAAAATTGGAACATGTGGTCTCCTGAGGTTCCTTCCAGCCTGGATTATTCTATCATTCCAGGCACTTCTCAGTTACTCTTGTGATTCCAGGCACTGCTCGAATAACTGTTACTCTTGAATAAGATATTCTATCTTGCCATATTACAATTTTAATATTCATGTCAAAATTTCATAGCAGGTTTTATGTAAGCCAGGTTAAACAAATAATCTTTCAGGCCAGCATTTGGTATAATGAGATTAACTGGCACACAGTTCAGGGATTAGTTGTTCTTTGGTTCCTTGGGGAGGGAGGGTTGTTTGTTTTTAAAAAGATGAAATATATACAAATTTCTGTAATATTACATAATCCATACTCTATTTTAAAGACATTTTTAATTACCTCTGTTATGCCTGCAGAGAACACTCCATAATATCGATGCATCTAAACTGCACCAAAGGTGTCATATCTGTGCCTAAATGTCACATTGCATTTCATTTTGAAGGTATGATTTAAAGGACACCTCTAAAATCACCCTTGTGGACATCCAGTTACTGGCTGCCATGGGCCCTCCAGGTGGTGGCAGAAATCCCATCACTCCTCGGTTTTTGCGGCACTTCAACGTTTGCACCATTAATTCTTTCAGTGATGAAACAATGATCCGCATCTTCTCCACCGTGGTAGCTCTCTACCTAAGGACTAATGACTTTCCTTCTGACTTCTCCACAATTGGGAATCAAATTGTCACTGCCACTTTAGAGGTAAGAGGCAAATACCGTAATGGAAATTTCCCTCAATTTGTTCATTACAGTTCCTTTGGCTCAATAATAATTTAGTTGGTGAAGCAGAAATTTGAAGTATTTTATTGATTATTCTTTTTAACGTACAGCCTCATCTGCCTTGACAAAGTTGTCAGTATTTATTATTGTAGTAACCTTCTGATTCTAGGAATATGGTCTTTAAATTTGTGTTAAAGTGGGTTCTGTGGTACTTGCACTAATGTCATGCAATGAGACTGGAATCTCTTTGAGGCTCGACAGGCACTGGAAGCTGTCACATTCCAAAATTCCTGCTCAGACAGACCAAGAATGAAGAAAGCACCCTCTCCACTTTCCTCCTTCCTCTCTCAGTTTCTACATTAATGGTGGGCTCACCACAGCAGGCTGAGGAGCATGCAGCTTCTTAGGGTCTGACTCCAGTGTGCCAAAATGTCACAGAAATGTTGTGAAATGGAAAGTCGTTAAGCCCACCTGTATGGAATTTCTAAATGATTTGTGAAGTTCCATGCTACAGATTTTAGTGAGTATCTCATTTGCACTGTACCATGTGCATAAAAAAGGAATGGCAATTTGGGACACTTTTGCAAAGGAGTATTTAAATTACAGGCACAAATATCAAAGTACAGCTCTGCTGGCACGTTGTGCAGCAGAAAGCAGTATCACTGTGAACAGATCTGTTGCCAACCATAAGTAT
Organism: Cephalopterus ornatus; assembly: GCA_013396775.1. Classification (NCBI taxonomy): domain Eukaryota; kingdom Metazoa; phylum Chordata; class Aves; order Passeriformes; family Cotingidae; genus Cephalopterus; species Cephalopterus ornatus. Next base: position 67,346 of record VZRE01001010.1, on the reverse strand, counting down.
CCTCCGATAGGTGTCTAATACTTGACCAGTGAAAAATTCTGACAGAAAGTCTCATCAGCCTCAAAGGCAAGGTCAAACAGCACACGTTTCACAGATGTTGTGACTTCCTGCTGCTGCAGAACTGAGGCCTTTCTCTGACTTTTACACTTGTTCTGCTTATCCCAAGGACATACTCAAGACCAAATCCATCTCTGGATGGATATCGTATTTGAGAAATATCATTAGATAATACATTCTGTGTATAAATCAACCACAAAGCTGACTACTGCCACCAGAAATCTTTGTCAGTTCAATTAATCCTTCCAAAACAAACAAAAAAATAATTCACAAGAAATTTGGAAGTTTTGCATCTTTAAACCGAAAATTATAGTAGCAGCTACTAGTGATTTGAATGCATTTGACTACATATTCAAAACATTCAGTTTTGTCAGGATCCATCTTAGATCGATTTCAGGATGTTGATACAGTCAGACAGGTATTTCTCATCAGACTGCATCAGAATTAGTTTATGCTGTTAGACTCTTACACATTTGCTTGCTAAAGAATCTGTTCTAACGTGGATTTTCGTCCTGGTAAGGAGCACCTTCCAACTTTTAGGATTAAAGTATATAATAGAAGAACTAAGCTTTGGAATTGGCTTTGGACATGGGACATCAGGTGAAATGTGTCTGAGTACAATGGATATAGTCAAGCCTGTAAAACTTGATTTTACTGTATTTTTTTTTAACAAGTTAATGTTTGATAATTGTCTTCACCTTTGAGTACATAGAGACAGATTAAATGTTCCCTCTCTCAGTATTCACTTCAGCATGTTATTTATGTTCAATGCAGTGAGAAATGACACTATTTCTGTCATAACAACATGAGCTAACAACAACTGACATGTCCCAAACAAGAGCAAAGCATAGAACACATTTCTTTATCTACCTATTCCTTCGACTTTTTTACTGAGTCTCTGTTCCATTTTGAGTAATTTGTAGATATGCAAACGATAGATTCAAATAAGCAAAAATCTAGGAAGTTACCATTACGTACCATTTAATTCTTCACTTGAAGGAGGGTATCACACAGTTAAAGGAAGTCAAGAAATCTGAGTGGTATTCCTGGTCCTAGGACTGATTTCTTTGCACTCGCTACAATTGGTTTTCCCATTTGAAAATTTAGGTTGGTAGTACAGGGAGGTTCCAGAACTGCATGAGGTACATCTGGTATATTCAGAGAAGACTTGGAGCTCTTCAGATTTCAATAGGATTTAAGTATGTATATAAGTATACCCTGGAGAAATAAAATTTTAGAAGACGTTTAAAAACTATTATAATAACATAGTCACTGTTACCGTTTTGTTGATTTTGTTGTTCTTTGTTGTTATTATCTCAAGGTGTACAAGAAAGCCATCAAAAATCTTTTGCCCACACCAGCCAAATCTCATTATACATTCAACCTGCGTGACTTTTCCCGTGTTATCCATGGCTGTTTGCTCATTAAGAAAAGTTCAGTGGAAAACAAACGTGTAATGATTCGGCTGTTTGTCCACGAGGTGTTTCGTGTCTTCTATGACCGTCTGGTGGAAGATGAGGATAGAGCCTGGTTGTTCAATCTAGTGACAAATATTGTGAAAGAACATTTCAAAGAAACATTTGATTCAGTTTTTGCGCACCTGAAGCAAGGAAAGGCTCCTGTGAGTATCACATTTAACCTGTGGCAAAATAATTGCTTTTCTTATATATTTAGGACTAGAAAGTTCCTCATTCACAGGTGAAATTTTGGATCAAACGTGCTTTAAAGTTTGATTCTCTTGATTCTCTTAAATGGACTTCCAGAGACCTGATTTACAGCACAAGCAGACATTCCCTCTTTAAATTTAGCTTGTGACTGAGTTACTGTGTGGCAAACAGCATTCTGTGATTAGTATTCAAAATGTCATATGGTCCTGTTATATTTTATGCCTTGTCTTCCTTTTTTCTGTTCTTTGTTCTTTTTCTCCCCCTGTAATTTCATTGGTGTATAGAAGAAATGATTTTATGGTCTTAGTTGTCCATTTCATAATATACACCTGTATAAATTTGGTGTACTCTGAAGCTCATGATTATGAGATCGTTAGTGGCTATTTGAGCCAATTGTTTCCCAAACACAAATAAAGAATTTTGAGGTGGGTGTTTTCTGTGAGTCAAAATATTTTGGAGTGCTTTTTCTTGTATCTAGGGTATTTGTCTAGATTCTCCTTTGTTTTCTAAAATTCCAATGAGGAATTAAATATTAAACTTGGCTTCATAATTTGCTGAATATTTACCTTAGGTAACAGAAGAAAACATGAGAAGTTTGTGTTTTGGTGACTACATGGTTCCAGAACTTGAGGGAGATGAAAGACTTTATATTGAGGTTCCAAGCATTCAGGAGTTTGGTGATGTTGTGGAGCAGTGTCTGGATGAATATAATCAAACCCAGAAAACAAGAATGAACCTTGTAGTTTTCAGGTGTGTGTGATCTGTATTACTAAGAGTTTTAAGCAGTAGGTGATTAGTCAGTATATTCAATTTTTTGGACTGTGGTTTTTGGTATGTCTCCTCCCTTTAATGCATCCATAAAACTGTTTGTGGTGTTACACCTTTTTGGATGGGTGTAAACTGATTTTTCTCTTATGCCTCTGCTTTTTCTACCTGAAAATAAACAATGAGAAAATTTTCTCCTAAAGAGGGGATTTGAATATTTTCTTTAGTTGTTACAGAAACATTGTGCACCGGATCAGGTGGGTGCTGTACTTCTGCTAGGCCTTTGTTACCAGTGAAGACAGATGTCAGCTTTGCCTGCAGCCACTGGCCTTTCATTTCTCAAAAACAAGGATTCTAGGAGTGGGATGTGGCACAGTCATGGCTGTCGCTGTGCTCTGTTGTTATGCAGCACAGCCCTACCCCGCGTTTGGCACGTACCCAGCTGGTGCTGCAGCTAATCCTTGGGAATTCTAGGCTCTGCAGGCCCCTATCATCACCTTAACTTGTGATCGGGCAGAGCTACAACTGAGACAGATCAGGAGGTCACAAATCCTTCCTCCTCACCATTGCTGGAGATTACTGCCTCTTCCTGTTTGCCAGTGTGACTTGACAAGCAGAGATACTTTGTGAATGTGATTAGGATTAATTTAAATTCTTCTAATAGCAGCTTATTTTAGTCTAGGTCATTTTGTCAAGCTGGATTTGTGAGTACCTGTATATCCAGCTAGGCTGGGAGTTGGAAGAGCTGGCAGCCTCTGATTAGAGGCCAGCTCCTGAGTGTAGAAGCAATGTCCCAGTGACCTCACTGAATAGCAGCCAGGAGAGCATGTTTGACTGTAGCCTTAGAGTTCAATCTCATGAATAATATCTGAATTTGATTGCTTTATTTTTCTAACTGGTAAAAATGAACAAGAATTTATCATTCTTGAAATGCTTGCAGATTTTTTTGAAACCACTTCTACCTGCTGCTCAGCTTGCTTTGATTCCCCCATACCCTGTGCTTCAGCAGGTGATGTCCTGTAGACCTTGCTGCACACTTTCTGGTAACCTGTGCTTGTATTTCCACGAGGACTCTCAGTGATGTGCAGGTCCTGCTTCCTGAGGATGTTGTTCCAATATCTATTTCACATATAAGTTATAAAACACTTTCAGAGGAAGACTGAAAGGAGGTATTTGTTGATGTAACCCATTTTCCCCCAGTGGTTACTTTAAAAAGATCTTTAAACTGTTATACTTCAAGAAAGTTAAGACTGCTGTGATTTTGAAGTAGACAATTACTGATTTTTGTTTTCTTTGTTGCATTTATCTTCATAGTGTTCCTGTTCTTACCACTGCCTATTCCTTTTAGTAATTTGTAGTAATTTAGCCAAGTACTGATATTTGTATAATAGAAAAATTGTTAGTTTTATTTTATTTTGTGGTGCATACCCAATCTCTTTCTTCTTCTTCCTCTCCACTTCCCCCCATCCCACACTAAGAAATTTCTTTTGGAGATGCTACTTCTTTTTTTGTTTCACAGCTTTATAGGTGCATAAATGTAAATGTTTTTGTGCCCTTCTGGTAATCAGCACATTTCAAATGTAGGTACATGCTGGAACATCTGTCCCGGATAAGCCGTATCCTGAAGCAGCCAGGGGGCAATGCCTTGTTGGTTGGAATGGGAGGGAGTGGCCGGCAGTCCTTGACTCGTCTGGCAGCATTCATGGCAAGAATGTGGGTTTTTCAACCAGAGATTTCTAAGACCTATGGTACAAATGAGTGGAGAGAAGATCTGAAAGTGCGTATTAATAACCTGCCTACATTTTGCCTCAATTTCGAGGAAGGGTGTTTTGGAATGTACAATATTTTAACTGTTGTGTGTTTTCAGAGGCTTCTGAAGAGTGCAGGTGTAAAAGGCTTGAAAACTGTATTTCTAATCACAGATGCACAAATTAAAGAAGAAAGCTTTTTAGAAGATATTGACAGTGTCCTCAACACTGGGGAGGTACCCAATCTTTTTGCAGCAGATGAAAAACAAGAAATTACAGAGGTATCTTCAGAAACTCTTTATTTCACCTCCCCTTTTCAGCTATTTTGTCAGTTTAGTGTGAAGTGCGGCTTTTGGATATTTGCACTTACTTCTGACTTCTTTTTGAGACCTTGGATAAATCAAGCAGTTATTAGTGAAATTATGGAGTAATTTATGCCAACTAATAACTATAATTCTGCCCGGGCATTCTGTTCACAAACCCATTAAGTTTTACTTGTAGAGAACTTGGATTGCTCACTAATACCCTGTGGCCATAGTTATTCTGTAGTGTACTGCATAGGAGAAGAATGTACATCACCGTGTTTTCCTTAAACAGTTCAGGGCAAAGACATTTTTATGAGAAAACAAGGCGTGCCTTTGTCAGTGGACTCTTTGCTGATTAGGGCAGCAGGGCTCTGTTAGACAGAATTTCATAGTCTTGATACTTCTACTCAGAAGTTGAGCAAAAGTGCTCCATGAATTCTGGCTCAGAAGTGAAGGCGTAATGTACTCAGGCAAATTTTAAAAAAATTAGTTTTAATTAACATATTCAAGGGGTGTATCTAGAACTTGGTAGCTACCCATAACATGCCAGCTGTAGCAAAGCTGGTTTTTACTCATTTAAATCGGCTCCATCAAAATAATTCCACTTTAACTCTATTGTTATTAAACTAATTTTTGTCATTTATTTTAATTGTGGAATTATGTAAAGAATACGTACCTCTGTGCAAGAGTAATTTGAGTTTTAGGGCTTTATAATCAGTGCTTCAAGGATTGTTAATTAATTGAGGATAATACTTTTATGAAATAGATTTTAATTTCAAATCTACAGGTTTCTTCTTGTTTTAAGAGATTACTGTTTGTGGTAAATGAATTAATGGAGTATGTTTTGATGTCTGAAACTTAAATCTTCCTCTACAGTTAGGTAACGACAGACTATTTTAATATTAATATTAAAGCTAAAAAGTTATTATTTATCATTTAAAGCTTTGGGGTTTTATTTCTTCAGGGAGTTAATTATGCATTTCAGTTTTTCAGAGTGTATCTTAAACCTCTGTCTCATCTTAGCCTGTCTTATCCATCTGAAACTCATCTTGGGATGGATTTTTTGGTTTTGTTCTGACCTATTCTCAGTTGCTCAAAGGCAGCAAATACGATCATTTCTAGAGTGAGTTGCCAGGGTCACAGATAAATAGCACAATCTATTCTCAAGGAGTATTTACTACTCGTTCTGGTTTTCTATTTTATTTTGCCTGTTTCATTTATAATAAAAGATTTCATTTCATGGTGATGCTGTCACTAACAGGATTGCTATAGGACTTCAGATGGACTTAATGAGAAATGATAGAACATTTTTTATGCTCTGCATTATCCCTAAGGGTGTTCGTGCAGTAGTTCAGACTGACAGTAAAGGTGAAGAACTCAGTCCCTTGGCCTTGTTTGCGTGTTTTGTGAACTTCTGCAAAGAAAATCTCCACATTGTGGTGGCTTTCAGCCCCATTGGAGATGCCTTCCGCAACCGCCTGAGACAGTTCCCATCCCTCATCAATTGCTGTACCATTGATTGGTTCCAGGTATGGGAAAATATTTGTATTGTTGCCTCAAAAAGCTACTTATGTTTTCTAACACTCTAGATTTTTATGCCTCATTAGATTTTCTTTTGTCTTCTTTGTAGAAGTGCTCCTTGTTTTTCAGTTTTAAAATTGTAGGCATTTTCTGTAATGTTTTGGGAGCCCTTTGATGTGCCATCTCAACATTTCTACAACTAATTAAACTTAGATTTTACTACTACAAGTTTCTGAAGTGGTGAACAGTCTTAGTTTCACGATGGTAATTTGTCATTTTATTACATAATGTGTATGTTTTAAAGGGTTGGTAAAACCATTTCAGTGTGACTGTAAAATGATCTTAATTGCTGCTGCCTGTTAAGCAGATCATTCATCGTAGGAATGAGTTGCAAATACAAATCCTGCTGTTTATCCGTAGATCTTTTATAGCAGAATAAAACTTGGAGAGTTCCTGTAGTTAACAACCCTCCCTGTGAGCAGTATTGTTCTTACTGAAGCACAGTGAGCTCTAGAGCTTTGCCCAGTGCTGATGTCAATTAATTTTTCTGCCAAAGGATGACAACAGATACAGAAATGATTGGATAGAATGACGTTGTGTAGCTTCGCACTAGAACTTCAGCCAGGAGATGCCAGAAAATATTGCGCGGGTGGTGACCTTGCTGCCCGAGCTAACTCTTATATTGGTTGATTATTCTTCAGACACAGCTGGGACTAGTGTGCCTCATTCTGGTGTTTTGAATGGTAAAAATTGATTTTTAAGTATGAAGACTGCCAAGAGTTGAATTTTAAAAATTGTTTTCTCCTTACTTGTCTCTCAGCCATGGCCTGAAGATGCCCTTGAACGTGTGGCCAGTAAGTTCTTAGAAACGCTTGAGCTCACAGACACTGAGCGTCAGGGAGTTGTGCCCATCTGTAAATACTTCCATACTTCGGTTTTGGCACTCTCTGAAAGGTGAGTCCATTTCTTTTGAAAACAACCATTAATCAATAAAATAGCGGGTGATTGAGTTTAATTACCACTCATTTCTGTATTAAAAGTTATGTTAACATAACTATCTGCCTGCATAAAAACATAATGTAAAATTGTTCAAATTGTTTACTCCTGTTATTCGACAAACAGTTGCATAACTTTGCCAACAATAAACTAAAAAAAATAAATCAAAGCTTAAAGTTACTCTGAGCTTTTTATTTTTTTAATAGGTTCTTGCAAAGTCTGGGACGCCACAATTATGTTACTCCTACTTCTTATCTTGAGCTTATTGCTGCATTTCAGAGACTTCTTACTGAGAAACGAGACAGTGTAATGAAAGCCAAGAAAAAATATGTGAATGGACTAGAAAAACTAGCTTTTGCTGAGTTACAGGTGAGGTAGGACAAATATTGAACTGAAAATAGAAAATGTTTGTCAAATGCAAGTGTTTTCCTGGGGAAGTCAGTCAAAAGTGTAACTTCAGGTTTTGTTTTACTCAGTCTTCAACAGTGAAACTGAAAGAAATGTATTTTGCCTTTTCTTTCCTTGTGCTAGAAGCCATACATCTCTAAGCATACATTGCTAAGCAGTATATGAACAGAGCTTCCCTTTCCTAGGTGCTTAACCGGTGACTGTTAGTGAACATAGTCCTTAAAATCAGATGTCGTACATATGAGATAAAAATAAGTCTCAGAAATGTTTTGATTTGAAACTGTTACATCCTTCTATCAGTAAATTAGTCACTAGGTAAAATCTAGGTCTTACAGAAGTTCCTGGAAATTGTGCTTGACCCTTCTGAATCCTGCCTGATTCTTTTGCATATGCATAGGTTGCTGAGATGAGACAAGAACTTGTTCAGCTGCAGCCCAAACTGGAAGAGGCTAAAGTGGAAAATGCAAACATGATGAAGGTAGAGTTATACAGATAGAACTTTGTAGCTTTTCATGTAAGTATGTGTGTACTGATGTCACTGATATGTGACTTTCAGAAAGTAAGAGTTGAGGCTTTTAAGCTCAGTTCTTGTTTACAAGAGTTTCCTGTATTGTGAAACTTTCCATTATTTATGCTTATATGCTTAGAACCAAAAGAAAATTGCATTCTTACTCCAAGATACAACATAAAGCCTACTTATGTGGTTTTTTTCCTTAGATAATAGAAATAGAATCTGCAGAAGTAGAAGAAAAAAGAAAAGTTGTAAAAGTAGATGAAGAAATTGCCACAGAAAAAGCTGAAGAAGCTCAGGCATTGAAAAACGAATGTGAGAGTGACCTGGCACAGGCCATACCTGTCCTGGAGGCTGCAATTGGTGCTCTTGACACTTTGAAGGCAAGCTGATCTAAACTTCAGCATTTGAAAGTGTTCTTTAACTCTTCCATTTATTTGGGAATGATTGCACTAAAATGAAAATAATTAAAGTGTTACATTTCCTCAATTTTTGGCAAAGGAGAGGCTTTGTACAGTCGTTGTTCAGCCCATATCCTCTTATGTACTCGAATATTGAGCTTTTAAAAAACTGGTTTTTGCAGAAAAGCCCACTTGTGGGAAAAGTAACCAAAACCTGACATGAGAAACAGTGGTATCAGCTGAATTTCCTCTTTCAGCTGAGTTAGTGTTGACCACCAGTGTGTAACACAGCATTTGCTTCAGACTAAGAATTCTCTGGTTTAAAGGTTTTGTCCTTGTCACGACATACATAGGATCAGAAAGCTGTACTGTTGAGAAAGTCCTGCGGGAATTTAGTATACTAAGAGATATTTTAGTAGTAGTTTAGAAGAATACAAGATGTCTTAGATGGCACAGAAGTGTATCAAAAATATTCTGACATGGACTTTTTAAAACATAACTTTATTTAGTCATAGGATATGATGCATTGATGCATAGGATACTTTTATGGATATTGTTAATTGTTATGCTAACACTGTCTCATCCTTTCTAAAAGTCCTCTATTACCAGTTACATTCATTGGTAATGGTGTTATAATTCCTCTTTTTTTCTCTCAGTTCATTTGTTGAGTGGTGAGAAAGACATAATATTTGTTATAATTTTCTACATGTATTTTTTATTTTAGCCTTCTGATATAGCAGTTGTCAAAACAATGAAAAATCCTCCAGCTGGTGTCAAACTTGTCATGGCTGCTGTCTGTGTCATAATGGGAAAAAAACCTGAGAAAATTGCAAATCCTTCAGGATCTGGAGGCAAGGTAGTATGGCAGTTGGAAATAAAAATGTAATTCATGTTCTTCTCAACACTTGTCCAATAAACAGAATCCCCCAAGGTCCATTAAAGAAGGCAATTACTTACGGCCTCTGTACATCATTCTACTGAAAACTTTGAGAATTCCCTGTTTTCCAAATTTTGTAATGTGCCAAGAGAACACATTTAATTTGCTTGACTCATATATTGATAATAGATAAAACATAACTTCCCAGAGACCCTGTTTACTTTTTGGCTTTAAGTACAATTTGAAGGAAATGTGCGATCTGGTGAACTTCCTGCTTTATTATTTATCTCAATGAGATACAAGGTCATCAGTATTAGATATGCATGAGTTTGAATTAAAAGAAGTTTGTAATTTTTTGTTTGTGTGTATGTTTTAAAGCCTGAAAGGATATTTCCTACTCTGTTCTGTAGATTTTGGATTACTGGACTACAAGCCAGAAAATGCTTGGCAACATCAATTTCTTAAGGGAGTTGAAAAGCTGTTCTGAGAGCCCTCTTCCAGTAAGGCTTTTTCAGTGATTTTTACCATGTAAACATCTTCTTGCAGAGAAAAAAAAAAAAATTAGAAAATACTGTATTAGAGACATCTTTTGCCCAATCTAGTCAGCTTCTGTTATCACCAGGGATCTTTACAACATGATAAGGTATCTCTGTAAAATGGGTGGCCATGGCAAGTGAGCCAAACTTCCTCAGGGTGAGCCTTGTGACACCTCAGAAGGTTCCCCAGGGTAGTGGGCACGGCACCAACTCTGGGAACACTGCCAGAGTTCATGAGACTTTGGGACAACGTTCTCAGGCACATGGTGGGATCTTTGGTCTTGTCCTGTGCAGAGCCAAGAGACAGAATCAATGATCCCTGTGGGTCCCTTCCTGTATTCCATGACTCTGTGAGTGGGAACACTATATATGATAATTTCTCAAAATATTCTTCCAGCCTCTGGCACTTTAAAGGAAGGACTTCCAAAGCTAGATGTGGTTTCTGTGTGTCTAGTAGCTTTCAGTAGATCGCTCTTTTGTAATTTCTCTAGTCCTCTTGAGCTCATGTAAACTTTATGGACTACAAGATCTTTATACAAAGCATTCCAGAAGTCTACTTGGAGTGACATGAAGAGCTGTCTCCTTCTGTTTCTTCTGAACCTGCATCCTTTGAACCTCATTTCCCATACTCTGTTTTGGGGGTTTATTGAGGTTTTATTTTGGAACCAGTGAACATTTGATCCAAACCTTTAATGCCTTTTTTTTTTTTTGCTAGTTTTTCTGAATCAATTATTCAGCATTATAAACCCTTTTACCTGCCCATTGGTGCCTTTTTTTAATGTCTGTTTCTAATTGTGTTATTTTGATTGAATGATGATAAAATGGGTAATATTTTGTTAATTATACTGGAAGATATACAATATATGCAAACATTCTCCCAAAGAGAACACTCTGCTGTCCAAGAGTGTGATTCTTGCCATTTGCCAAATTCATTGGAAATTGAATATACTTTGCCCTTTATAAAACTGGTCTCCAAATTTAGATTTTGTTTTAAGTTGGTAGAAATACATTTTCATAATGATTCCCAACAGTTGTGTCTTGAGAAAAAGATAGCAAATAATGAAGTTAATGTATTTTACATGTGGGAGAGCATAAAATAAGGCTTCTATGTTACTGTAATGCTCTTAGCACTTCGGGAGCTGCCATATGGAAGATGTAGTAATTGCAGGATTATAAAGGCTAAGAACAGGAGTAGGAAGAAAACAGAAAAAAACCACAAGTAGCAACAGGAAGACCAAAAGAAACAAATTAGCAGGGGTTTCTCCAGCAGTTAATACTGAAAGATTCTTTCCTATTTCACAGTTTAGAGAATGGTCATCAGTCAGTTTGATTTCCAAGTGTCAGCCCCGAGAATTTGCTGAGCTCTAATGCTTTCCTTACCCAGGAAGCCGTCATGCAGAAGATTCGGACTGAATACTTGACCAATCCAGAGTTTGATCCACAAGTGGTGGCTAAAGCTTCCTCGGCAGCAGAGGGTTTGTGCAAATGGATTAAGGGAATGGAAGTGTATCACAGGGTGTCAAAGGTGTGTTTTTGATCGCAGTCCCTCCATGCCATGGAATCCTCCCTTTGCTCAGTTTGTTCACCCTAAGCGTTGTAATTGATATGAAGTTACTAAAACATACTCCAAGCATTTGTGTCTTTGTTGTAATTGAGTAGGAGATTGAACCCAAGAAGGAGCGTTTGAGGGTGGCCGAGGAGTCCTTGGCGGAGACAATGACACTCTTGAATCAGAAGAGGGAAGAACTTGCAGCAGTTGAAGGTCGTTTGGCTGCTCTGGAACAAACCTTCACTGAGAAGACTGAAGAAAAGGCTCGTTTAGAATTCCAGGTTGATCTGTGTGCCAAAAAACTGGAACGAGCAGAGAAGTTGATTGGAGGCCTTGGTGGAGAGAAAACAAGGTCAGGTTAAAGTTCAAATGTCAGATTTAACAACCACTGTGGGAATAGAATTTGAATTTCCATTCTCTGAGCCTTTAATGCTGTATATCTGTCTGAGGACTGTAGTGCTTAGGAAGGTCTGGGATCTTGAAATATTCCTAATTGTTCGTAATGTAAAAATATGGGCAGCAACATCGGGAGAATTGTAGAGAAATTCCTCAACATAAGAATAAAATACATAAATGAAGTTTTTATATTCTCTACCTAAAGTTGAACAATAACAACTAAGAGTTGTTTTAACATCAATGTCATTAATGTGGAGGTTTCAGCACCATTTTTTTCTGTTTATTCTGCTTGTCATAGATGGGATAAAGCTGCAAAAGATCTTCAAGAGGAGTATGATAATCTGACAGGTGATGTTCTGGTATCAGCTGGTGTAATAGCATATCTGGGAGCTTTTACTGCTGCGTTTCGACAAGAATGTACCAAAGATTGGAGCAAACTGTGCCAGGTTAGAAGGTTATCTTAGATTTAAATAAGTGCTTGCTTTTTTTCAGACTGCTGCAAAAGGCTTCAAAAATGCCTTGCCATTTATTTAATGTTAGCCGAGTAAACCTCATTAAGACCAATGGGATCAATTCTGCTGATCCAATATTCTTTGGATTTGAATTTAATTAAATCAGTGCATTTACACTTACTGTAGCATGTCAGAAACGAGAGCACATCATGAGCTTTGTAAGGCTTGATTATTGCTTAAGTAAAATCTCAGCATTTTCTGTCTTTGGCTTTTAAATGAAAGAATTGCATTTAAAATGCAGTTATGTGTAATGTAAAAGAATTTCTGTGACTTACACTGTCACTTATGTGTGTGTCAATTAAATGGCTGATTATTTTGTTGACAAAGGGACAGTTCCAACAGAGTTATACAAATGCCATAATTCATAAATCAAGGGATTTGGAGTCAGCTATTGTGACTTTAAGCAGTAACAAATCAGCACTGGATTGCTGTAGGGAGTTAATGGAAGATACATTAATTAGATGATTTCCAGCTCTGTATGATTTTCTTAACTTTATGCAACGAAACCCCCACATTTAGAATGTACCAAAAACTGGACAAAGCAAGAGAGAGTAAATATTCAGTGGGGAAATGTAGTTAGTTATTGAAATCATAGTTTTATTTTTCCCAGGATTTTTGCTTATACATGACCTACTTCAGACTCGTAAAAGGAAATGTCACTTTGGATTGGAGTGGCATGTAATAAAAGATGTAAAAAAACACAGAATAAAGAGGAATGTTTTTTGGGGTTTTTTGTTGTTTTTTTTTTCTCTTTTACAGGAGAAAAATATCCCTTGTTCTGAGGATTTCTCTTTGAGTCAGAATCTTGGTGACCCAATAAAAATCAGAGCCTGGAATATTGCTGGTTTGCCAACTGATGCATTTTCTGTAGACAATGGGGTCATTGTTGACAATTCAAGACGTTGGTAGGTGACAAAAAAGTTTAATTTTCAAGTCCAAACAAGTTTCTCCTTTTTTAGAAAAAGAAAACTAAATATCTGGAGACAATCCTAGCTTCCATAGAGCAATGCAGTTGAAAACAGGAGTGAAATCTTTATATCCTTCTCCTGTGAAACGTAAGAGGGATAACACTTTAGAGATTTGTGTATGTAGTTGAAAGCTTTCCTCTCAGGAGAAGCAGTGCTCTTGGATACAGTTGTTGGGTTTTTTTTCCTTTTTAATTTTTTTAATATTTTGCTTTGTTACCAGAATAATCTGGTTTAAAACTGCACCGAAATTCCCATTCTTTACATGTTGAATGATAGAAATCAGGTTATGTACATTGAGGGGTCCAGATCCCACAGTCATGTCAGGTTCTTACAAGGTTATCAGGTAAGAATTTTATGTCTTATAGGCATTTTTTTGGTGGGAAACTCACATCTATATGGAAAGGATTCTTTTAGGACCTTTAACAACTATTTTTTTAATTCCAATTGAAATACTATTTCAAATATGATATGTATTGCATTGTATGAAAACTTACGTTATCTGTCTGCAAATAACCTGCACTCAGTGAAAATATAAGAATATAGAACTTTCTAGTAATGTTTTTGTGATCTATGTTCACTTAAGAATTAGACTTCATGACAGATTCAGATTACTTTCAGATTGACAATGTGTAATTCCAGTTTTAGAATATTGCTTAGTTCTCTGAAGATGCAGTTAGAGGAATGCCTGACTAATTAAAATACATACATATTTGATGAAAGCAGCACATGCAAAGGGGGACAAATCTGTTGAACAAAATTAAATTATTATCACCTTTCCCTGCCCTGCTTACATTTCCAGTCTTATACTGGGTGAAATACCACCAGATTTATTGGTAATTAGATGGGTAATCAGGTTAAATTCCAAATAATTGTTGATTTTTATTTTTTTAAAGTGAAAAAATATATGGGAAGAAACTCAAAATTTGTAAAAATTAATAGATTCTAAATATTGAGAATTCCAGAGGAGAGGCAGAATCAGATTTTACAAGAATTGTAAAAAAAAATTATAGTGTATTTTATGAAAAATGTTATAAACATTTTTTGCAACTTTTGAAACTATTTTTGCTATTACTTTTCAAATTATAATAAAACACCTGCACATCCATTTCACACTGATCTCTTAAAACAGCATAATCAAAATCGTATCACTTCTTCCTCGACAGCCTGACACGGAAACATGTGAAATAGTTTAAAATTTTGAAAAACTCCTGCAAGTCCTAAGAAACTTTCTCGTATGTTCTAGGCCATTAATGATTGATCCTCAAGGGCAAGCAAATAAATGGGTCAAGAATTTTGAGAAGGAAAACCGTCTGAATGTTATCAAGATCAGTGACACAGATTATATGAGAACCGTGGAGAACTGCATCCAGTTTGGGACTCCGCTGCTGCTGGAAAACGTTGGAGAGGAACTAGACCCATCTCTTGAGCCTCTGCTGCTTAAACAGACCTTTAAACAAGGTACAGCAGCATGAATTTTGAACCCTGAAGTAGGGAATGATTTCATTCCTGTCCAACTCATAGGCTCTGGCACTGCCTGATGGTTTCCACGGTGCTCCCTGAGTTGGTGCTGCCTGTGGCAAGAGGAGGGGAATTTCACAGCAGCCTCAAGTTTTATGTTTTAGTAATTGTCATTCCCATCTACCACAATAGTGGTTTTATGTGAAAACCTTCACCTTGTCACTACAGGAGACTAAGTAAATTCTGCAAATGGAACATTGTCAATGAAATTGTTTGTTCATTTTCATGTGTTTTAGGCTTAAATTTGTTAAATGGTGCACAAATCAAGAAAAGCTGTCAAGGCCTTTTGCATAAGGCACAATTTTCCTCTCTCTGACTTTTGCTAAGTAGCTATGAATTTGGTTTTCAACTTTTATTTTCCTCCTGTAAAATGACAGAAAAATGCAGGTAAAGACAAATAGGTTTTCCTTCCTTCTTACATAGTTTATCTTTACTGGTTTTCATGTTCATAGTTCAAAAATAAAGGAAAGTAAAGCTCAAACACTTTTTTTTTCTTCTTTTATTTTTTTTGTAGTCTCCTCTTTCAGGCAGGTAACTCAAGGGTAATCTGTGAGAATACAATATTTGAGAATGATTCCATGACTCTCTGTTACCATCTCTAGTTTTGTTTTGTATATGCAAATTGAAAGTACAGTAGTCATTGGATTGACTTGATTTGACCTGCTAGGAGTAAAATGTGGCCCCGCTGAATTCGCTGAGAATGTTTCAGATTATCAGATTTATTTATTTATTTTGACTTTTCAGGATATTTGTCACTGGCAAGAAGTTTGCTTTTGCTTAATGAAAAAAGTTGGGGTTTTTTCCTGTAAATAATTGGAGTACAAAAATTTTTTTAACATTTCTCCTCTTTTAGGAGGCATGGAGTGTATCAGGCTTGGTGAGTCCGTTATTGAATATTCCAGTGATTTCAAGTTTTTTATTACCACAAAACTAAGAAATCCACATTATATGCCTGAACTTGCTACAAAAGTTTTATTACTGAATTTTATGATAACACCAGAGGGACTTGAAGACCAATTGCTGGGTATTGTTGTAGCAGAGGAAAGGTAAGTCTCTCTTTATGGCAAACAGCCATTAAATTTTTTTATGTCATAATTCCAAGGATATGAGAGATTAATTTACTGCATAGCAAAATGAATGTTACATGGTGTAAATGTTGCTCAGTAACAGCTTTAAAAAAAAAAATAATTAAAAATTCTTTAGGGAAACAGATCATCATGTTTACTGTGGGGTAGGTAAATATAGCAGATGTGAAATCATTGTTTTTTCGTGGCAATTTTCTCCTGAAATATTCCTTGAATATTAGAAAACTATGCAAACATTATTTGAAGTTTAAATCGTTATTGTTGTTTTTTGCTATATGCCAAAGCTGCCAGATAAGAATGCAGAATTATGAGGATTTAATTTTGTATGAAATAAATGCAAAGTGCCTCTGAAAGTGATTATGGGTCATATTGGAACCCTCAAAGAGATACAGAGTAGTAGTATGGTGTTGTACAGACATGTCTGTGCAATTGGGCTAAACTCTGCTAAAAAATGTGTTTCCAGTGGTAAACTTCTGCTGGATATTCCATGGTGTTTTTTCAGGCAGCAGGGATACGATAAAGGAGAAGTAGGACTGCTTCTCTTTTGTAAAATGCTGAGACATTAAAGATTAGACCATTGTCTCCAAAAACTGAATGGAAGTAAATCTTTACTCACAATCATAGATAAACGTTGAACAGCAAAGCCTTATTTAAACTGAAGAGAATATTCACAATTACTTTTTGTAGGAAGAGGGAGTCATTTTCCTGGGCTTCTTCTGCAGACAGTGGAAGATGAGCATTGACTGATTTTGTTGTTTATGTTTTTCTTCATTAGGCCAGATTTAGAAGAGGAAAGAAATGC
Organism: Cephalopterus ornatus; assembly: GCA_013396775.1. NCBI lineage: Eukaryota > Metazoa > Chordata > Aves > Passeriformes > Cotingidae > Cephalopterus > Cephalopterus ornatus. Next base: position 50,724 of record VZRE01001010.1, on the reverse strand, counting down.
TCTCATCGTTCAGTCTGCGGCCAATAAAAAGAGTCTAAAAGAAATCGAGAAGAAAATTTTAGAAACTTTACATTCATCTGAAGGGGATATTCTGGAAGATGAAACTGCCATCCAGGTCTTGGATTCTGCTAAAGTAATGTCTAATGAGATCACAAAAAAACAGCTGGTAAGGAGAGTGTATGTGTGCTTCCCTTAACAATACTTAAAAATTAAATGTTAAATTTGCAGCTGGCAGAAGGAGTCTGAGGTAGATGCACAGCACAAGGAGCAGTTCTGTACTTGTGAAATGTGAAGAGAAATAAAACTGGATCCATTCTAGAATCTTCACTGGTAGTTTATTCAGTTGTTAATTTCAAATGTTTTAAAGCATCTATATCTGTCTGTAAGAACTGAGTGAAAAATATTAAATTCTGAAGTTAAGGTAACATAAAGGAAGGAACTGCTTTTTTAAAACAAAAAAGTAATCAGGAAGACATTAATAATCAGTAATTAGACTAATATAGCTATGCAAGATTCTTTTGTTATTCTTAATACACAAAATACCAGCTGCAGTCAGTGAGAGCTAAATAATATCGATGAGAGAAAAAAGATTTTTTTCTTTACATTTTTTAATTACTATATATTTAACACAAATCCAATTTTAGTGTTTTCTTTAGGCCGATGTTTGTTTCAGTGATATTTGTTAATGACTATCAAATGTCATATCAGAATTTGTCTGATAGTCAAATACAATTGGTCATATTTTTGAATATTGCTGATAGATGATACTTTTGATGCGTGGAACCTGTTATGCCTCCTTTGTTTTCATCCTTGCCCCCTGTAGAACAGGTAAATAGAGCAGGCAGTGGAGGGCTGACCCAGCGTGGGCATCACCTACTTGATAGCACCTTCTGCAACATCAAAGTTGCCTTACTCTGGTGTTTAAAAAGTGCTGCACAGAACTATTTTAGTAATGTTATTAGGTAGTAATATCTTTGTACAAACAATATTGAAAGCTGTTCTCTGTCCCCTACTCTTGACTTTTAGGTTGCAGAGAAAACCGAACAGAAGATCGCCGAGTCGCGGGAGGCCTATCGGCCCGTGGCACAGCACTCGGCCGTGCTGTTCTTCAGCATCGCAGACCTGGCCAACATCGACCCCATGTACCAGTACTCCCTGAGCTGGTTTGTCAACCTCTTCATCCACTCCATTCATGACAGGTAAAGAGAGACTTCTGGTGGAAAATGAGGTGTTTTCATTCTCTTCTTATCTCTCCATTTGGAAACCATTTACCTCCTTAAACGTAGGCTTTTGAGGCAAAATATGATTTTTTTAATGAAGTAATTGTTTTTTTTAGTTATTGTTTAAGTGAATCTTGAACTGTAAGCATGTGCTATATTTAACTATTTTAAAGAATAAACTTACAGAAGGGATGCACTCTGGCTCCGAACTAGGCTCTATTATGAACACTGAGTGCCACCACTTGACTGTGGCAAACTGATTTCAGCTCCTTATTTTGCCTGGGACTTTTAAAAGTGCTGTGAGACATGAAATGTAATTGAAATTTTGGGGAAATTGGCATCTAAGTCCCTTGTGGAGCAAGTGGATCTAAAATACATCCTGCACAGCCCTAAATAGATTGAGATTTCTTAACTCATTGCCTCTTTTTCAATTTGAAGTCTCAGTTTCTCCCTTCTTTCCTTTTTAGTAATAAATCCAAAATATTGAAGAAGCGACTTCAGTACCTGAATGACCACTTCACGTACAATCTGTACTGCCAAGTGTGTCGCTCCCTGTTTGAGACAGACAAGCTGCTCTTCTCGTTTCTGCTCTGCTGCAACCTGCTCATGTGAGATCAGTTTGGGGATGTCCCTCAGTAACAGAAACTAGTAATTTTCTTATCATGGAAATGGTGCTGATGAGGTGGCATGTTCTTGTGCATATTGATAATAATGCCTTTGGAGTAAGGACATGAATATTTTGGGTTTTCTAATACATATAATATTTATAAATGAAAGAGTATGTGAGTGCATTTATCACTACTGTGGGACACGTTATGAAAAGAATGTTCCTGTGCTCATTTAAATCAGTGGTTTTGTCAATGATACATCTTTGACTGTCTTTCAAGGACCCTGGGTGGTGTTTCATAGCATCCTCATGTCAAAAACGATTGCTGTTATTTGAGAACACATTTTAGAAAGCAGTTTTAGGCTGTAAAATGCAATGCTGACAACATCTAGGCTTTTGTCTTTACCATTTTTAGTCTTCTCTCTCTTTTATCCTGGCACGCGTCGTGGAATCTCAGATGTAGTCTTCTCCTTTCCACAAGCTTTTTAGTTTTGTTTTCCTGAATTTGTGTAATTTTATGTGAATACATCATGAAAGGAATGATAAGTTCAAAATTACACTACCATAATGTGCATATTTACTTAATTACAGTGTGTATTGTCTGTACATAGATCGTTCTTCCTGGGCCAATTTGTAAACGTACTCTATTCCCAGAACCCATTATTTTCTATAAAGCCTTTAAAAATCGGGAGTAATCGCACTTTTAAAAAACAAATAAGCAGATATTTGGAAAAATGCTTTATCAAAAGGGTTGTCAAGCCCTAGAACAGGCTGCCCAGGGCAGTGGTGGAATCACCATCCGTGGAGGGATTTAAAAGCCATGTAGATGTGGCACCTGGGGACGTGGGTTAGTGGTGGCGTGGCAGTGATGGAGGTGTGGTTGGACTTGATGATCTTAAAGGTCTTTTCCAACCTAAACAATTCTTTGATTCTAAGATTTACCTCTTGAAACTCTTACTATAGTCTTAATCAGACATTTTTGCCATAGTTTTGTATCTAGATAGAATACTAAGATCTGATCTCAGCTGTTACTGCAGTAGAGGCATTACTAAGTGGCAGTGAAGTGCAATTAATTTTAAACAACTGTTTATATTATGTAAAATTGTATCTTTATTACTTAATATCTTTTTCTCTTTTTTTTTTTTAATATAGGGCTAATAATGAAATAGAACGTCAAGAGTTTATGTTCTTACTAACTGGGGGTGTGGGTCTCAAGAATGAATATCAGAATCCAGCTCCATCTTGGCTGTCAGACAAGAGCTGGGATGAATTATGTCGTGCAAGTGAAATGCCAGCTATGGAGAGACTGAGGTATAGTAAAATATTGATGTGAATTGGCCTTAATTGGTTTTGTCCAACATATGTGTAACATGCTGAAAGAAATGTTTGCTGTACATTTTCCAAATCAGTGCCAGAATGCCAACAGGGTAAAACCAGCCCCTTTTTTCACCGTTATGTTTTCTTCACTTATTTCAGTCAATCAGATCATTAATTATAATATTATTTCATTAAACTATTTTTATTAACTGTTTGAGGCACTGCCTAAAGAAACTTTTCTTTTAGAATATCTCCGTGGTAGAGAAACTGTTTTAAGGGATCAGTGAATGCCAGAGCAGAATTCCAGTGCAGTTCTGGGGAAGGAGTTTTTCTGGTAAAACCTGATCTACTGAAATAAGTAGAATTTCAGTCTGAGTTTAAATAGAATTTAGCACTAAATTCTGGAGCCAGCATGGTTATACAAGTCTTGCATATAAATAGCTGAGTGCAAATATTTGGCGCATTTAGATCTGAGTGCAGAAACACTGCCCTGTTAGAAAAAATTGTTTGAGGAGTTTGGTGTTTCGGCATCCTTGAAGTTTTAGTAACAATGTGTACGATGATCCAGCCTTTAAATAATCTGAGAGTTGTCCATTGCAGAGGAGTACTCTGCATGTTGTGTGAAGGAAAATACATTTGTTTCCCTAGTTGAATTTCCTGGTAATTTTCTTCAGTTAAAGAGTGGTGTTTTCCTGAAATACTGGAGGCAGGTAATTCACCCAGACTATGAAGGTCCAAGCATTGCTGGCTGGAGGAAGGGACAGAACTTATTGTCAACTTGGAACCTCTCAGGTGGAGTCTGTTGGCAGCAGCACGGGGGGATTGGTGGGAAGAGGTTTTTCTCCATTCCCCATGGAATCAACTCTGGGATTATTTTTTGATGTAGATGTGAAGTGGTTTATATGATAATACAATGTGATTGGCCTTTGATAAACATTTAAAAAAAAAAAGAACCAAAAAAAAAATCCAGATATTTACAGCAACTGTGGGGGTTTTTCTCTCTAGGAGTCATGTCTCTGAAAATATAGGTGAATGGCAAAAAATATATGACAGCAAAGAGCCTCAAAGCTTTCCGTTACCAGAGGAATTGAATAATACATTAACTGAATTACAAAAGATTATAGTTCTTCGGTGCTTAAGACCAGACAAGGTAAAATTATTTGTTATGGACTGTTTGCAGACTGTTCTATGCTTTGTAGCATAGTTTGCAGTGGCTGTTACAATAATGAATGTGCTTTTCATCATATTTTACTAAGAAAATCAATGCTATTCTTATTTTTCAAGTGAGCAATACAAACACCACAAGCATAACCTGAGAATTTTGTCTGACATTATTTAATCTATATTTATGTTAATGGTTTGCATTTGCTCTTTTTTTTTTGTTTTACTAGATTGGTCCAGCTATAACAACGTTTGTTACAGATAAACTGGGGAAGAAATTTGTAGAGCCACCACCTTTCGACCTATCAAAGAGTTACTCAGATTCAAATTCTACAATCCCCTTAATATTTGTGCTATCTCCAGGAGCAGATCCCATGTCTAGTAAGTATACACAGAAAGGGAAAACAGTAGTGTAGAACAGCTTTTCAGTTTAGGGACCTGAAATTCCACACAAGGAGGATTATTTTGCACTTTCTGCAAGTAGATTTGAATGTATCACACTGGTAAAATTCTAGGCTCCCTAAACATGGGAATTTGCAAGTACCTGTAAACAAAGTAATAATAGAAGATTTTAAATATATTATTTTCTGCCATAACTTCTTTTTCATGAGGAAATGCTAAAATCTTGTGTATTTTTCAAGGCCTCCTGAAATTGGCAAATGATAGAGAGATGGTGGGAGACAAGTTCCAGTCCATCTCACTAGGACAAGGACAAGGACCTATAGCTACAAGAATGATTGAAACAGCAATGGAAGAAGGAACCTGGGTTTGTTTACAAAATTGTCATTTAGCGGTCTCCTGGATGCCAATGCTGGAGAAAATATGTGAGGAGCTTAACAGTGAAAAATGTCATCCAGACTTCAGACTTTGGCTTACAAGTTACCCTTCACCGAAGGTATGTGCATTGCCCAGTGTTCTGTATTGGGGAAAGGAAAAGTTGATGGCATTCTGAGGGAATATTTATATTACCTGAATGTGCTGATAATGCAGAACTTCTCTGAAATACAGTGAGGCTTTGAAGAAATAATTTAACAAAAAAAGGACGTTTATAAAGTAATTATAATAATCTCAAATTTCCTTTGTGATATTTTGATACTGTAATGTGTGGTATTTTGTGTATTTTTGCTATCACCAAGTTTTTATTTCACATAATTTCAAAAATTTGATCTTGCATTTTATTTGTGATGTAATGAATACCTCAAAAACATTTTTATCTACAGGTTTATTACTTCTAGCAAGGTCTTTCTTGATGCATTGGAGACTATTTTATAACATGTTGTTCTTTAAAATGTAATTTCTTGCAGATAATTGCTTATGTAACAAACACAGAGTAATAATATATTTTTAATATAGCAGCTATTCCACACTTTCTGAATGCAGTTTTGCTGGATTTTACTTCTAGTTCCCAGTAACCATTCTGCAGAATGGAGTGAAGATGACAAATGAGCCTCCTACTGGTCTCCGGTTAAACCTACTTCAGTCCTTTCTCTCTGATCCTATTTCTGATCCTGTGTTCTTCTCTGGATGCCCTGGAAAGGAGCTGGTAATGTGCCCATCTCTTGAGAAGTTTTTGGATTTGGGTTTGGTGTTTTTTTTATCCACAGATATATTGATTTCTGTCCAGTGGATATTATAAGCTAATTTTTTTACTGTGGTTGTGAGTTTAGGTTTTGCAATTATGAAGATGATGAGTTCAGAATTCCTTCTGCCAGGCAATTTCATGTGGCAATATTTCAAATGGTTTCTTAGGCTTTATTAAATGGCTTACAGGTTACACACACATAGTGCACAATGGACATGAGCTCTGAACAGTGATGTTTCTGTCATTATTGAGATGGGAAGCACTGAGGAGAATTTTTCTTGCTCCCAGGGACCAAGTACTACAGTGCCCATATGTCTTACTGATACCTGAGGAACCACTGAGCTAATCATTACCTCCAAGGAAGTGAAAAACAGTCAGAGATATGGGTTATCTATATACATAGGTGTGACTGCACCTATGGACTTGCATTAAAAAATACATCTGTATTTTATGTTTGTCTAATGAGCCTAAAAAATAAATATCTGGTACTATTTGACTTTTTGTGAAGTCAGTTGCCCTTTTCATGGCAGAATGTAATGGCACGTGAGGAACTGGTTAAATGTGCTTGCCTGTGTGGCAACTGTGGGTGTACCTGTGTTCCCAGGGCACAGAACCACAGAGCACTCAGCAGTGCCCTGTGCTTGTCCTGACACAGAGAGTGGATCTCCCGTGGAGTTCTCTGCCTGGGTTATACACCAGCAGGAGCTACAGACTGCTTAGTAATCACTGGTCAATAATGCTCTGTTCTTTTGCTTTTCTCAAAGGTATGGGAGAAACTGCTCTTTGGAGTTTGTTTTTTCCATGCTCTTGTTCAGGAGAGGAGAAAGTTCGGGCCTCTCGGTTGGAATATACCCTATGGATTTAATGAATCGGACTTGCGGATCAGTATCAGACAGCTCCAGGTAAAATCATGGATTGCTCCTTGTAACTCTGGCCTTGGGAAGCCCAGCTGGTAGTCGAAAGGAGCAATACCACAGATGTTACATCAAATCTTCATAGATATTAATGACTTCAGCTATAAAAGCAAGGAATGTCAATCATATTGTAAATATATTCAAAATTACAAATGAAACAAGAGATTTGTTCTTCATGAGATTTAGGTTCCTATAGATATAAGGAATATAATAAGTGTATATGGGTTTTGTCAAAGCTAAAATGTCATATATAAGAGCTCACTGTGCTTTAAGTATTACCATGTCACCTGTTATGGTGCTTTATGGGAGGAACTATTTTTTTTGCTAGTTAACAGAGCCTGAGACTATTCTCCTTCTCCCAGACGAAATGGTGAACACTACTTGACCTTGAATCTTCTGTAGGCACTGTGTAGAAAAGTCAAGGGAGTTAAGACTGAATTACAGAAGTTAAGACTGAACAGTTAGAAAAGCTACCAAGAAGTTAATCAAAGAGGTCAGAAGGTACTGAAGACTGGAAGAAAAATTAAGTGAAATGCACCTTTATTTATGACACAGAAAAGTGTCCACCTAGACAGTTAGAGTGGCAAAACCATCCACTTGTAAATAATTCAAGAATGACTTGGATGGCTGAGTAATTTCGATATTCGTAAGAGGCTTTTACTATTAACTCCTCTTTATTTTAAATAGTAATTTTTACTGGGGAAAAAAAAAAGATTTCACAATTCAAATTTCCAACACTTACAGAGAAAACTCTATAAACTGCGGCTTTGCACATGCTGTAGCTGCCAACCTTCTGGTCTGTTAGGTCACACTGTTGTTCTGCAGACCTTTCAAGTCTCTGGAATCAGCCGTGTCCTCTGTTTCAGCTGTTCATCAATGAATACAGCCACGTTCCTTTTGAGGCTGTCTCCTACCTGACTGGGGAGTGTAACTATGGAGGCCGGGTGACAGATGACTGGGACAGGCGTTTGCTGCTGACAATGCTGGATGACTTCTACAATCCAGACATCATTGAAAATCCCCGGTATACTTTTTCTCCCAGTGGCAACTATTATGCTCCACCGAAAGGCACATATGAGGAATACATTGAGTTTATTAAGGTAAAAAGTAGCAACAAAGCTTTTGAACTGTTACAGTGATGAAGCACAAAGACAGCAATACTTAAAGGCTTCTCTGCCTTAGAAAGTGGTTTTGCAGCACATTAAACTGTGTGCTTGGCTTCTTGCCTAACAGCCCTGTATGATCCTTGCCATGACCTAGAATGCTTCTGAGAGGGACTCAGTAAGCAGGTAGGAAGACCTATAGCTATAGCATAGATAATTGAGAATTCCTCAGAAATGTCTTCCTACATGAGAGGTGATGTCTCTATCACCAGCAATTGTCTGCAAATACCTGCCACTAAGGTCCTTAATCCACTGAAGTTGTCAGTGGTCGTTTTTCACTCGACTTCTAAAGAAACCTTGGATCTGATTCCTAGTGTGCTGCTTTATCTCATGCAGATGTTTATTATTTTGTCCTAGAGTCTTCCCTTTAGTCAGCAACCAGAGATATTTGGCTTGCATGACAATGTGGATATTGCAAAAGATCTTCAGGAAACTAAGACCCTCTTTGAATCTCTGCTTTTAACACAAGGAGGAGGCACTCAGGGAACTTCTGGGGGAGGTGACAGCACCCTTTATGCAATTGCAGATGATATTCTCAGCAAGGTATTGTATTATGCAAATGACTTCCATTTATCTTTTTACAAAGGCAGAAATTACTTCACTACAATCCTAAGTGTCAAATAGATTTCCTGTTGGAAGAAAAACCTTCTGGGAAGAATTTAGTGGATTGTGCAAGTAAGAACTGGTGTGGCTGTAACACACCACAGCCATATTTCAGTTGAAAGGAGTTTCATTAAGTAGGTAGAATACAGGAGAAAGAGAGAGAAAATAGAGCAAAGATAACTTGAAAGAACCGTTGATTCATTCACATGAGCAGGTTTAAAATTAATAAATTGAATGGGGTTCATAACTTTTCATGATATTAAAAATTCTAAGTGGTTTTTAAAAGATGAACATGAAAAAACCCTGTAATTTTTATTTGGACTGAACTACTGAATACTGTATTGATAGGATACTAATCAGAAAGTTTAGTGGCATTATTACTCTGCAAATATTCACATTTGCATACCTTGAATGTAAAATCATTGCATAATGATATGTGGAATGATTTTCAAATATTGTGTCATTTACAGCTTCCAAATGATTTTGACATTGAAAATTGCCTACTTAAATATCCTGTGAGATATGAAGAAAGTATGAACACTGTGCTGGTGCAAGAAATGGAAAGATTTAACAAGTAAGAATGTTCAATTTTATTATAATTCTTTTTGCAGGAAAAATTTCCTGTGATTCATACACTGTAATCTCTGTTGTGTGAAATGTTTTGATTATTTTGTTCCCTTCTAATTGTCTGCAGTGATATCTGCAGTCTAAACACCACTGCTCCTTGTGGAAAGTCAGAGTGTAGGATGGCTGTCAGAAAAAATGGTCTAGGGGCAGAATGACCTGAAAGAAAAAAATACATGATAGAAGAAGGGAGTGTGAGGAAGCTCTGGGAAGAGAGAATGCAAATAATACTTTTATGTTCCTTTTTTTTAACTTCCCTTTCCCTTTCACCATCTTTATTTTCAATTATATTTTATTTTCCTCATATTTCTGACCTGTAGGGTAAAGGGCTTAGAAACTGTAAAACATGCACAGCTATAGTTTATGAAACCTTTTCCTTGATAGATGGAAATATTTCTGTATATTTCTTTATAGTCTCACATACTTCTGTTTGAAAAATTTCCTTTTTTCCCGCCTTTTTTCTGATGCCTCTTTTCCCTAGACCTCATTTCCACAGTTACTCTCTTAGGATTACAAACCTATAATCATTTTAATTTTTCTCCTTGGTTCCCTAGTCTCTTTTTTGGACTTTGTTTCTTAATTTTCTTTCTTATCTTTGCCCACCTTTCCATTTCTTCTTTCAGTTTTTTCTTCGTTCTCTTCCTTTTCTATTTGTCTCTTCACATTTCCTGCTCCATTTTCTCCCTCATGCTCTCTGGCCTTCAGCCTCCAAGTTATCCTTGCTGCAGACTCTACCCACCTCTTCTTTTGGAATCTAGACCTTTTCCCTTCATCTAGTATGTGGTGGATACCTTTGGAGTTCCAAATTTATCCTCTTACCTAACAATACAGAGTATATCAAAGATAACGAGGGAAATTATTACTGTTCCTAGTTTTAAATAAATCTGCACAAATCCATGACTTGACCGATGTGGTTATTAGTGTATATATGATATGTGTGTATATATATATATGTGTGTGTGTGTGTGTTTGTGTGTATGTGTGTATTAGGCATACAAGTTCTATAGATGATTCCACAGTCAATTTTTTAAATTTCTTTTCCAGTGCCATTGTCATGTTTTACAAATAGTGCAAAATGTGTGAAAAGTGTTTTATTTTCTAATTCCAGTTTAATCCGAACTATTCGCATTACACTAATTAACCTGAAGAAGGCCATTAAAGGACTGGTTGTTATGGATGCTGAGCTGGAGGCTCTATCTGGCAGTCTCCTTATTGGAAAAGTTCCTGAGAAGTGGGCACAACATTCCTACCCAAGTCTAAAGCCATTAGGGAGCTACACTGTAGATTTGCTAGCAAGGCTGAAGTTTTTACAGGTACTGTACAAGAGGCAGAGCTGCCAATTAGTTAATCTGCTTTTTCTTATCATTTGTCCTTTATGTTAAAGGATTATTGGGGAAGGAGGGATAGTGTTTGGATTTTCTGAGCAGAGTTATGCAGAAAATTGTCAAAGAGTGTGAGATTTCTCTTTCTGATTATTGGATGTGTCACTTTTCTCCTTCCAGGATTGGTATGAATTAGGGAAGCCCCCTGTTTTTTGGCTGTCAGGATTCTATTTTACTCAAGCTTTCCTAACTGGAGCAATGCAAAACTATGCTAGGAAACACAGAATCCCTATTGACCTTCTGGGATATGAATTTCAGGTATGGATAAGTTATAAATTAATATTTTATTTTTCTCAGTCTTGATGTTGTGGTGAGATGTAGTAAAGAAACCTTGACTGGAAGGTTCATTTTGCAACTAACTCACTGCAGCCTGAAGACATACATGTATTTCTTTGGTAAGGTTTTCATACTTTACCATATATATATATATATATATATATATATATAAAATATACTAGATATAGAATATATATTCATAATATAACATATAATATAACATCTGAAGAAGAGGTCTATTCAAAGTAATGAAAAGTAATTCTGTCACTGGACCTGGACCCCCACTCAAGAAAACAGCCTATATGGTTCATATTTGTCTGTGTGACTCAAGCCTCATTTTATAACCTCTATAAAGGTAATTAACAACCCCGCAGAAATCTGCTCTCTATGGTTTTGAATAAAAGTAGTACTGAAAGGAAGGTGCTACTTCATTATTCTCAGTTTGGATTGATTTGAAAATTGGCTGATGGCATAATACCTCAAAAAGGAAAGAGCAGTGGAAGTTTAATACATGGAAAACTTATTTCTTGTAGGTTATTCCTCAGGATACTGCTGATACTGCACCAGAAGATGGTGTTTATATCCATGGATTATTTTTAGATGGAGCTCGCTGGGACAGGCCAAAGTCAGTAGCCGAGTTTTTTACTGTGGTTCTGGAAAGATTTCTTAGATGCTCAAACAAGATTGGCTGAAATATTTTGCGTGGTACTTTTCACATTATTGAAATAACATGCCAAATTAAATATTCTCTCATGTGTGGAAAATGGGGAAGAAAAAGCCAACAAAGGAGCAAGCAACAGCACCCACCAAACCCCTGAAGCCGCAAATAATTACTTTGTTGCTTTCTCTCACCAGGGGAATGTTGACTGAGCAATATCCCAAAGTGCTCTTTGATGCCATGCCCATCATTTGGATAAAGCCAAGTGAGTACAATTTCTCTGATATGAGCTATTCAACAAGAAATTGCAACAGTGGTTTCCTTTTTTACTGAAGATCATTGTCCTTACCCGAGTCCCCAAATGTGCACAGAATTCATGTTCGTCTGACCAGGGACTTTCCTGTCAAAAGTGGGGCCTGCTGGCTGGAGTCAGTCAAACCCTGGGCCTGTCCCACTCCCCAGAGATATACAGAATTATGAATTAGATGACTAATTAAATTAATTTTTTGTAAATATGTTCAGTTGCTCCCAATCTATTTTTCAACAAAAAGTTAATTTGAGTAGGAAAGCACAGGGTACTTGAATTCGTGGCTCTGCTCAAGTTGAGGGGAACTTTTAACTGACTTTTAGAGACTCAGTATTTTACCTCATGTGATTTATCAAGGTTTGCTCAGGTTATTTTTAGCTGCTGTGCCAGCTGTCTGTCATACTAGTAAGTAGTTTTTCACAACTCTTGTTTTCTTTGATCAGGAGGAGTAAATCCCTGTTTTACTTACTCACATAATCGCAACTTTCTAGTGTGACTGTGACAACTTAGATGTTGTCAGCAAATAGGCAGTCTTAAAAATTCCCACTTTTCCTGCCTGTCCTTTTGCTTGAGGTTGGATGAATCTGTTCAGACCTGCATGATTTTAGGCTTTTCACAAGATCCATGTAAGCAGTCTGGGCATCCAAAGAGTTCCTTCAGAGTTCTGTCCTTGGATCTCAGGTGACTTGAATTGCAGTTAGTTCTGTGGCAGCTGGACCAGAATTCTTGTAGAGCTGTTAAAAGTTCATGTATAAACTATGGTTAAACGAGGTAACTATGCAGATTTTAATGTTTCTAGTATTACAAAGCTAGTAGAATCAGAGGAAGGTGTTGAATCCTGAAAACAAATTGTGGATAAATTAGTTGGGTTTAAAAACAAAAGAAACCATACAAGAGAACACCAAAAAAAGAAGCTGGATAATTTTATTCTGTTGCTCACAAAACAATTCTGTGTTTTTATTTAGCTTTAAAGATGTTGCCGAAAATACTTAATATTTGCATGTAGATTATTTTTGTACCAATAGATCTGCTGAATGTAATGGATTATTTTGGGGTTCTTTTGAAGCTCCAAAATCGGACATAAAGGAATCCAATGCCTATGTTTGCCCACTCTACAAGACAAGTGAGCGCAAAGGAGTCTTGTCTACCACTGGTCATTCCACCAACTTCGTCATTGCCTTGAGGCTCGACACGGACAAACCCGTCCAGCACTGGATCAAGAGAGGGGTGGCACTGCTCTGCCAGCTGGATGACTGACTGTGGGCACTTCAGATCCAGACTCCACAAGATCCTGTTCTTTTTGTTGGCTTATGCAGGAAGTGGAACACAGTGTGTAAAAGAAGCATCTGGAGATGTTTAATTTATATTGAGGGCTACAAATACTTTCTGATCCTTGATATTTTGTCTTAATTGTGTGTTGTTATTATTAGTGTCTTTATAATCTATAAACAAACAACTAGGATTTTAGCCCTTGATAATATTATTGTGTGAACATCAGTTTTATGCCTTAGTTAAGCATCACAAAATGTATCTTAATGGAATATGAAAGTAGTCTGCACTTTCTGAGAGAAACATTACAGGCAATAAACTTGATGCTGCACATTTGTTTTCTATAAAAATTAAAAAAAATTACTCAAGTATTCTTTCTAGATCTCCGCTAGCAAAGAACTCTTTCCATCTTGCATTCAGATACATCATCATTTCTTTGTTTGGATCCCTTTGTAAAATACAGTAGGAATAACTCCATCCTGCTATCACTGTTGCAACTGGGCATCTGAGTCCCTCATTTCCCTTTGTTGGGTGTTACACCAGTGTAAGTCTGTCTTTCTGAAACTGCTTTTTCCTTTAAAAACTCTATTTCTTGTTTGCTTTTCTATTTATATTACTGCCAATCGTGACTAAGCAATGAGAAACATAATAATATTAATAGCATTTTTGCTTGATTTTATTTGCTTGTTTGTGCTTGCTTTTGTTGGTTTTAGTTTTTATGCTATCTTATCCTTTTAAGTAAGCTTCTAACACTGTCTTCAGTTTTCTCTCTTAGGACAACACTGAAGAATTTTCTTTTCATAATGTAATAGTTACTGGTATAGTTCTGAAATTCTCGTTCCAAAAACATGAGAATTTTTACGAGGAAAGTGCACTTTTAATTCCTTCTTTTGTTGACACCATTTGTCAGGTCAGATTATTAAATATGACTGGCCCTGTGTGAGAGAATCATGGACAAAGTCCCAGCCTGTCTCATGATCGGGTATTTATAGGGAGCTATTAATGGACATGGGCTCTGCAGAGATCATTTGCAATCCTGAAAATATCGCTTTCAACTTAATAATTACTTCTTCAAAGTGTGAGGTCTTCCCTCTTTCAGCAGGTGAGGAAAACCAGTATATTTTCTCAATTCATAGGAAAATTAGTAGTCTTTTTACAAAAAAGTAGTCGTCTAGACTTGAAACGTTTCGGTACTCACTGTGCCATAGTATAATCCATTACTAACATTCTGTATATGTTGCTAATAATATTTCTCTTCTTTGCTACATGTGCTATTACAGAGCAAGGCCTTGCAATCACACATCAGGTGGATCAGGTAACAAATTAAATGCTGCAGGTTTGCTGGGAATTACTGCTGCCCAACTTTAAGATGTTTCTAGAATTACTCCAAACTCTGCAAGTGCCATGTTGACAACTTCCTTAATTTTGCTGTGCTCATTCATTTTGCCAGTTTATTTATTTGCTTTCAGTTTTACTTATTTATTTTATGTTATTTTTCCCTGTAGTTTTGAGGGTTTCTTTCAGGCCAACTGTCTTGACAGACAGAAGTGGATGTTTTGATAAGGTAGAACAGATGAGATGATTGAGCCTAACAGAACATCTGTGATTTTAACCTATAATAGCATGTAGCTGAATATACAGAGGGACAGTGGGACTGCTTAACAGTGTACATCTACATCCATTATGCCATTTAGTGATCAGTTTGATCATTAATAATTTTTTATTATTTCTTCTTACATTTTAACATTTAGACTTAACATAGTACCAGTTAGATTTAATTCTGTGTTCCACTGTTTGTCTTGCAATCTTTAATCGAAATCTTTCAATATAGAGAAGTTTTATGTGTTTGGTTTTCGTGTTTGGTTGATTTTTTTTTTTAAATTCATGCTATTCTTAAGCTTTTTTTGTGTTATTAACTCGATTGTGGTTACATCAGTGTTTTATTTCTGCCTGTATTTGGATATATCTGTTGCAGTATTTTGGATATATCCCTTAAAAGTATCAGAAGCAACCAGGCATGCATGGATGGAGGAAGAACTGTAAGTTTATCCGTTGCAAAAGGCAGTACCTTTGGCACGTGAGGTGGTGAAGCTGGTGTTTTTCCAAGCATGTTTGATGTTGTTTCAGTTGGATGGCTGGTGCACATAATAGCACAGATCTGCAATACTTTCCTGACTACCTAACTGCCCTAACAATGTCTTTGTTGAAACACTTTGAACAAGAACTATTATTAAAAAATTTCGTGTCCTTCACTTGCCCTTCCCTTCCAGGCCCATTGTGAATAAACAGGAAAAACATCCTGTGTTTTATTGCTCATCTGTTTGCCCACTAAGGAAACATCAGAGCTCAATTGTGATGATACTGGAGTGTCTAAATGACGTAAGAGGGAATGACTGTTTATCTAAAAGCAAAGTTTTGCCTATTTTTGTTGCTTTCTAGGAAGCAATGCCAGAACAAGTGGCTATTCTGTATGTTCAGTCTGTGGAACACAGAAAAAAGCTGGGACATGCTACAGGGGTAGAAAACCTTTACTCTGTTCCAAATAGAATCATTCTGCCGTGCAAACCTAAACCCTTGGGAGAAGGCTGAAGCTTGAGATGGAAAAGTTGCAATTCATTTATTTTAAACTATGTTCATTTCTCTTGATACTGTAACAGTGGCTGCTGTTTCTATTACTTCAGATTTAACCTGAAGATTTAACATCTGCTTCCAGTTAAAAAGCAGTGTTTCCCTGCACAAAGTGATCCAGGTTGTGCTGATTTGCCATGTATAATTCTGCATATATGTTTGATGACAATTCTGATGAAGAAATCCCTACCCAGCGAGCTATTCAGGAAAGCTTACAAGAGAGGCATAAAATTGAAACAAGTGGCTGTGCAACAGAGACTGAAAGGTAATAACTTATTACTCCTATTTTGGGTTTTGGCATTATTGTAAGCACGTGGTAACCTTTCTTTCCTTTGTGACTCCCCATGTTGGATTGCTCTGACCTTGTCTCGTGGGTGCTGGAAACCACTGGTAGCTCACTTGGTCTGAGTTCTCCATGAAAAAGTATACCTGAGTCCATGAAAATATGGGAATGTACAAACCTTTCAGATGATGTGTTACATCAGTATCTAAATGAGTACAAGGCTTTATGAAGAAGATATGTAGGTGATGTAACATTAGATTGGTATGGTATCTTCCCCTCATCTTAGTATTCAATTTTTTTATGTGAAAAATTCAATATTTATGGTGTCAGGGGAAGACCAGCAAAAAACTGTTTTAATGTGGTAAACCCTGACAAAATTGATGTAACTTAGAGAAATCTAACATGTAGTCTAGACTTGAGTATTTAAATTAAGGTATAATTATATCCTGAATGTCACATTCATTTTTACTTCTAACTCCATTCTTGTTCTGTTTGTGCAGTTTCCAGTCTACTGCAAGTAAAGAACATGGAAAGATAATTGCAGCAATTCGGACAGTTAAGTACAAATACCCCAAACTAAGCCTGTACTCCTGGGAATTGCTGAGCAATGCCTACCTTTGAGGTGTTGGATCACCTGATTTAAGTGCAGTTTTTCTTTATATAGTCTTGGGAAGAGGAAGACAACTAAAAACAGGACATCCAAACTAACTTATTAGATAGGATCCTGGTAATGGGATGGGCTCAAGTGTCGCCCTTTTCAGAAATTCCAGTGCTTCATCTCCTGAAATTAGGGGAAAATTCCAGGCCTTTCTTTTGAAATAAGAAGTTTTGAAGTATTAATTGATAAGTCAATTAATATTTCTTAACATTTTTCACTTTGCAAGATACCCAGATTAAAAAGCTTTCTCTACCTGAAGAGTGTTCCAATACTATTCCTTAACTGCAAAAGTATATTCCAATATGAGGTGCAGTATTGCTCATGAGAGGATTGTACTTGAAATATTTGTCATGTTATTGTAAGTAAGTTTTTTTCCATGTATAATTCAAAATGCTTTGTAAGTCAATGTTGATCACTGGTTGTTCCATTCATGTGAACTTCCCTCCAAGAAAAAATTGCTCTAACAAAGCCAGTTGTTTATTCTAGATACACTGATGGGATAAATGGCACTCAATGTATTAGTTGTCTGAATTTTGTCTTATGGTTAGTAATGGGATACGTATCTGTATTAAAACACCACAGGCCAAGAAGAGGCCTTGAAGAAGCTGGTGAAGCACAGTTCTGCCTTTGAAGAAGCAGATCAGCAAGGCTGGCTTCCTGTGCATGAAGCTGCAGCGCAGCTAAATAAGAACATCCTTGAAATAACTATGAAAGGTACAGAGTCCTTCTGGTTTGCCACCAAGAAGTTTAACAAAATTGAGTTTAATCAGTCACCCAG
Organism: Cephalopterus ornatus; assembly: GCA_013396775.1. Classification (NCBI taxonomy): domain Eukaryota; kingdom Metazoa; phylum Chordata; class Aves; order Passeriformes; family Cotingidae; genus Cephalopterus; species Cephalopterus ornatus. The sequence continues at coordinate 33,294 of VZRE01001010.1, read as the reverse complement.
CTTCAAATGTGTTCTGCTGTTCTGCATTTCAGCCTCCCCTGCCGATACCTGGGAACAGACCACTCTAAAAGGGGAAACACCTCTCCTGGTGGCAGTAAGGAATTGCTTTGTGGATAATGTCTGCTTGCTCCTGATCAATGGCTGCAATCCCAATGTTAAAAATGAAGAGGGAGATTCTCCTTTAGTTATAGGTGAATACCTTATTTAGGGGTGGAGAGGTGAGGGAATTATGTGGGATCATACTTACACATTTAGGTTTCGACTTATTATTAAAATATTTTGCTGTAAGGGGAAAAAACTTTAATCTCAGCATTGAATGTGTCTGTCCTTGTCTGTTTTTCTTAGATGATATCAAGGCTTCAAATAAGTTGTCTGTTCCAAGTTAGGGTCTGTCACCACAAAGTTCTTAGCATTATTTATTAATTAACATTTTCCCATAAACATAGAACTGGGAGAAGTAAAATATCTTTCCACAAAGTCCGATCCAATGTAGGGAGTTCCAGATGCCTACTATCTTTCATTCCTCAGTTGCAAAGAGTTTGAAGTTCAGGTTGAACATACATTTTTCCCCCAAAGAATCAATTAGCTTTCTCCATGGACTGTAGTGTGTCATCCTCTGCTTTCCTTGGCATCATTTATGCAGTGGTGCCTGGCAACCAGGTCCTTCTTCATACTATTACTGCCCTGCATGTCTGCAGGCATAAAACATTCATATTCTCCGCCCACATGATATCTCTGCCATTGCATCAGCCTCTCTTTCTCCAAAACTCATGGTACTCCCATACCCAGGACCACTCTGTGTGGATGCCACTTTAGTTGGATCATGCACAAGAACTGTAATTCCTGATTTGCAAAGAACCATATTTTACCAAAAGGTCTTTCAAAAGTGTTCTGCGTTCATTTCATTTGCTTCCCTCAGTTTGGGCTATGATGCCGTAATTCTTACTGAATCCTAGCCAAAAAAAAGGAAAGTGTGTTCTCATTATCTGAGTTCTAAAGGAGCACTATAATTTCCTTGGATTAACCTGTACCCTTTTCAGTATTGGAAGAGTGTTTTTTTCAAAACGGTTGTTAAAGGAAGAGAAAAGAGCCTACCAACCATCTGCAGGACCCCCAGTCCATCCCTGTGAAATGGCTGTACCTTCTAGTCAGGGCCACCTGCTTACAAAAGATGTAGAGAATTCCTAGACATTTTGGAAGTGCATAATATTAAAATGCATCATCCCATAAGATGGGGATGCATGGGATTTATCCAAAGCAGCTGTGGAGGTTCCAGATAATGGCACATCACAGCTCATATCACAGGATGCTGTCAGGGTTACTTCAAGCAGCTGTGGCATATGAAGCTTCTCAGCCTAATCTGAGTTGGTGAAGGACACTTGCTACCCTGCACAGCCTGGAAGATCAAAGAGAGAAGGAGGGAAAGGTGTTGCCTATTCATTCCATTCCCTGGAGCCAATGCAAATTTCTCTTTTAAGATCCTTACAGACTTAGCGTTTCAGGCTTATTAAGCTAAGAAGACATATGACACAGTAATTTTAAACTGTTTCATATTGTGGTAACTGCTTATGAAGATTAAATAGAGCTCTGCTGGCAGCTCCTGACTCCACCAAGGCCCTGGATGTGGCCTCCATCTAGTGGTAAGGAAAGCTGTGTTCTGTTCCATCACCAAAACAACAGAGGATTACGGAGAGAGAGATTACCACAAAATGGTTCATTTGTATAGTTAGTGCTGTCCTGGAAGCAAAGAACAGACCTTTTGATAAGTTAAACCTTTCAGTGCAGGGTGACATTTCTCAGTGTACAAAGAGCACTGCAGCAACTGCTTTCCTGGGCTGCCACATTGCAGAAGCCAAAGTGCATGGAAAAGCATTGAATAACACTCTGTCTGATGCTTTGCTTGTTGTGCTACAGCAATTAAACAGGATTCCTATGAGATTGCCTCCCTGTTGATAAGATCTGGTGCCAAAGTGGATTTGCAGTGTGTCCACAAGAGAACTGCTCTACATGAGGCAGCCAGACTGGGCAGAAAGGATCTGGTAGAGCTCCTCCTTCATTCTGGAGCAGATCCTGACCCTCGCAGTGGATATGGGCTCACACCTCTAGCACTGGCTGCACAGATGGGACACACAGAAATTATGGAGCTCTTGCTGCAAAAAGGTAAGACTTTATAATATAGGGTCTTACAGGAAGAGAAGGCTCAGGGTGGGGGTCTGTCATCAGGGTTATAAATGATGGGATGGGGTAAAGAATGCAGAGCCAGATTCTTCTCAGTTGTGCCCAATAACAGGACAAGAGGCAGTGGGCATCCATTGAAACCTGGCAAATTCTGTCTTGAGAGGTGGCTGAACACTGGGACAGGTCACTCAGATTTGTGGAATCTCCTTCCTTGGAGATACTAAATCCCTGACTGGATGCTGTCCTGGGCAACCTGCTGTCGCTGACCCTGCTTGAGCACAGGGATGGACTGGACATTCTCCAGAGATTCTTTCCAGCCTCAGCTACTCTGTGGTTCTGGTTTTAGTAACATGTAGCTTCAGTGGTGGTGTTCTTCAAGTGAACAGAAATTGGGAGACACATGTGCAGTACTGAAATGTTTAAAGCCCATATGGGACAAAGTGAGTCCTCGTCCCAACAGAGAAAATTATTCCTGAATGCAGAGGCAAAAAATTGTTCTTATCTCAGTACCCATATACACATATATACTCTCTCCCTAGGCTAAAGTATTTAATCTATTTACATACATTTTTATTAGTCTTCTGCAAGTTCTGTGATTGGATAAAAACTGGTTATTGTAAGACATGCCTTTAGAAATAGCAGCAGAAGTAACTCATTAAAGAATATTAAATGCTACCTGCACCAAGAGGGTTGTCGTGATATAGTTAAGGCCTGATAAAAATCACATTTTATAAGGTTAAAATAATATATTCATATTTTATTTGACAAATATTTTGTATCTGTAATTGATTTTAAGTGCTCTATTGTTTGCTTATGTGGACAGGTCACCTTAGGGAAGGCCTGACATTTATTGTGGGGAATTTTACATGGTGGTTCAGCAGCACTGGAACTGGATTGCATGAACTTTTTGGATACCGGGTTCTCTCATATTTACAGTTATATCTGTCTGGTCTTTGTAAAGTAAAAGAGTTGAAGAGCATTCTATGTAAGCCAAAAAGCGACTGTTTGGATGAGCTGGCCTTTGCTGGCCCAGTTCTAGCAGCAGTTCTTACCATGTAATTCTATTCAAAGCAATTTGGACCTTCTTGTTCCCAGGATTACATAAACACATCAAAAATCAAGGATCCACATGAAGGTTTATGCCCACATTGGTTTTATTTGGTGAAGAATAGAATTCCCAATACCCTCACTGGAGGGTTGGAGACATTAATTATGGCTGGGTGTGTACAGTGACTCCTCTGAAAATCCTCACTGCTTCTTTCCAGGTGCAGATGTTCTTTCACAGGCAATGGATTGTGCTTCTGTATTATTTGAAGCAGCAGGAGGAGGAAATCCAGATTCTGTGAGTCTTTTACTAGAATATGGGGCTGATGCCAATGTACCAAAGCACTCGGGTCATTTGCCAATCCACAGAGCTGCATATAGAGGACACTTTCTGTGAGTTAATATACTTAAAAATCAAGTAATAGTGACATGAGAAATATTAATTTTGCTAATTCTAACTCATTCAAAGCAAGCAGCAAATCTGTAGTTTTGTACAAGGAATTGTTTTTGACTGTGCAAATACGACTGTTCTGTGTCTGAATGTAAGAGGCCAGTCAGGATAAAATCTTCATCACTTTAGGATAAACATTTTAATCCCTTAGTATTTCCCTACTTGTCATGAATAATAACACTGTCCAGGCTGATGCTGAGGTTCTTGGGATGTTCTCACTCTCTTTGGATCTATGTGTCATTTCCACCCCATCACAGCAAGGTGAATATGCCAAACAAGAAATAGACTTAGGGAATAAGGGTTATCCTTTTTAAAAACAGTAAGGTTACTGGAAGATATTTCAGCTAAAATCACAAGTAAGTGAGAAACAAGGATCTGAGGATTCTTAATTGCTATGGGAATATTTTAAATTTAAAGTTACATTTAAACTTAAATGTATATATTACATTTTAGATTATATGTATTCATGTTAAAATATAGTATATTCTATTAATTCCCTAATTCCTACAGGTTAAGCAATAAAATCGTGCTCTTGACATTTAGAAAAAGCTTCTATTGAGAAGGAAGGAATGGGGTTATTAATGAAATAAATAAATATTTATATATATAAAAATAGAATATAGAATAATATTTTTATTCTATTATAATATAGAATAATATTTCATGTATAGCAGGTGTTAAGTCAGTATCCATTGAAATTTAATTGTTAGCAATTCAAGTCAATACTTGGCAAGGTGCTGATATGGTAGATTAAGATGATTTTTACAGTCATAATTCCTCATACAGAGGAATTCCAAGGTGAGTTAAGGGAAGCAATATGTTTAAGATCCTGAGATCCTTTTTTTTTTTTTTTTTAATTTTTCAGAGCCCTAAAATATTTAGTTCCAGTTACTGATTTTGCTGCCATTAAAGAAAGTGGGATAAGTCCAGTTCACTCAGCTGCAGCAGGAGCACATCCACAGTGCCTTGAGTTTCTCCTCAAGTCTGGATTTGACGCCAATTTTATGCTGGATCAGCGAGTTCGCAAAGGCTACGATGACCACCGGAAATCAGCGCTGTACTTCGCCGTGTCCAACGGGGATCTCTGTTCCACGCGGCTGCTGCTGAACGCCGGGGCCCTGACAAACCAGGATCCCATCAACTGTCTGCAAATCGCCCTGAGAATGGGCAACTACGAGTTAATGAACCTCCTGCTCCGCCACGGGGCCAACGTGAATTACTTCTGCAGAGTGAACACCACGCACTTCCCCTCGGCGCTGCAGTACGCCCTGAAGGATGAGGTCACGCTGAGGATGCTGCTCAACTACGGGTACAACGTGCAGCGCTGCTTCGACTGCCCCGGGGGAAACCACTGCCACTCGCAGTATGTCACTGACGGCTGGACCTCCACTGTCATCAAAGACACAATGGTGAGTGTGCTGCTACCGGTATTCTTCCAAAAACTGAATGGAAAGGGACTTAATGCAGTGTCAGAAAAGGAAGTTTTGAAACCGTAAGGCAATTTATACATAAAGATGGGAATAGACAAGGCTTTAAAACTGAATACCTGTTGCCTCTGGTTCACGGCAGCAAATGATTGCAAACTGTAGTTCTGAATTGTGAAAAAATAGCTTATGATATCTAATGATCAGTACGGCATTGGTTCTCCAGAGCAGTCTTGTCCGTGCTGTGAGAGCAGGGACTTGCAGGCTGGCTCCCTGCCTTGTCCTGTACCCATAATACCAACGCTGGAAGGCTGTCCGAAGGACCCTGGAGCTGGCAGGATGAGCAGGGAGCAGCACTTAACAAGCCTGGACTAACCCCTGAAGAGGGTCCTGGAGACACCATTCAGCGTCATCGTGTAGCAGTTTGTAAAGTCCATTTGAAACTAATAAACCCTTCTTTAACCTAGAGATAAGGGGCTGAGGGGTGCACTGGGCTGGTGGATCCTCATGTTCAGCATGCTAGGACAGAAGTCTAAATTCCACTTAGGGATCTGTGGCACTTCTTTTCAAGCTACCAAATATACAGCTGCTTAAGTTTATTTTTGGGTCTAGTACAAAATAACCATCTCTCAGATTTTCAGATTCTACTGGTGAGGCTTAATGCAAGTTGTGACAGCCTCTAAAGCCCCTTGAGTGACAGAACACTCGTTCTGCCTTGGATTCTGCTGAAGTTATTCAGCTGCTCTTGTCCTGCATAGACAGAAATCATTTGCAGCAGTATTGAATATTATGCCATTAATCATTTTGTTTCTCTCAGTTCTGTGAAGTGATAACCTTGTCGTGGTTGAAGCACGTGTCTGGGAAAGTAGTGCGAGTGATGTTAGACTACGTCGATCACGTCAAGATCTGCTGGAAGCTCGAAGCAGTTCTCAAGGAACAGGAACTCTGGCCAGACATCAATTTCATTTTAAGTAAGTATCTGTTTACATTTGAAATGAAAACAAGCTGCTTGGAGATTGGGGCCTTTTTTGTTGGTAGTATTTTAATTTGGATTCTCATTTCTAGCAAATCCTCGCTCTCTGAAGCATCTCTGTCGCCTGAAGATCCGGGAATGCATGGGCCGGCTGCGTCTCCGCTGTCCTGTCTTCATGACCTTCCTTCCACTGCCAAACTGCCTGAAAGACTACATACTGTACAAGGAATATGACCTTTATGGACAGGAAAACTTCAAAGGAATCTACAACCTTAACTGCACATAAGTATTAGTCCTGTATTTTGAAGGGAATGTTAACATGGATAAGACTGTTGTGCAGCTGCTTTTTTCTTTTGGGATTTTATCTCCTATGTGTATTAAGGAATGCCAGCATTCCCTCCTCGCCCCCTGAAGAAACGGGGGAGAACCCCAAAATGTAAGTATTGGTAATCCTATTCTATGCATCTCCTGGAATATGACCTACCTGAAAGTTGTGGCAATGGTATTTTAAATGCCTACTGTGACATGTTGAGGAAATGTAAAATGCAGGGCTGCAATCCTTGAGTTACTGCTCAGTTAAACTCTGTTGTATCAGATAACACTACCCCCACGGCAGGGTTAAACCCAGGGTTTAGTAAAAGGTCAGGGATTTAACTAAAACCGGGAAGGGATGTTGTTCTTTTTTCTGTTGTTAATTGTGAGGTTCTACAGTGACGTTCTGAAGAGTAGCTCAAGTAGATTTTTTTTTTTTTGGTCACTCTATCAAGCAATCCCACCTTCTAGGCAATGCAGTGGGATTAAGCTGCAGCAACCTCTGCATATCCCAGCAGCTCATGTGATGTACCAATGTTTCAACAGGGCAGCGCTGCTGAAAGGTGTTAGTTCGGCAGCTCATGTTCAGGTGCTGGTACGTCTCATCCACTGTGGACTTTGATTACTCTTCCTCTCTCTAGAACCAGGCCTTCCTTGTACAGTGCTGGCCAAAGCCATGCTTGCAATTTTTGGAGTTTCTCTCCATAGAGTTGCAGCTTTAGCTTTTAGAGCACTGTCATTTTAGGTAGTCTTATAGAAGTATTAGGAATACCTAGAGCACACCTGTTCTTTCTAAAAGTACTACAAATGACAGTCTGTATTTTAGAAAAAAAGTTCATCAACACATTTGGCATTAGTAGTATTTATTCCTTCATTATCAAGTAAGCATAGATTTTTTTTTTCTAGTTATACATGCATCTTTATCACGGAAGTTACAGAATTCAAAAGTCTGCTTTCCCCCAGAAAATTCTACAAACCTTATAAAATACAAATTTAACCATAATGTAGTTATGACCCATGGCTTTTTACATGGTGTTTATCATATAGTGACCTACTGAAGGCCGTGAAGGTGTGTCCAGTACCCAGGTTAGTGCTGTGCTGGCAGAGCCCCCATCCAGGGGAACTCAGGGACTGAATTAACAGCAACAGTGGCTCTGCAGGGCCTGTCACTGTCCTGTGTGACAGCCCCACCACGGGCACTGCACAGCCCCTGCCACGGCTCCTCCTTGGCTTCAGTCTTGGATTGTTGCAAAAATAAGTTATCAGCATTCCCGAGTATCACAACTTCCTCTGAGGTTATCTGGCAATATGTATGGAAATGAAGAGAACTGAGCTACACTTGATGACAGAGGGAGATAATTGCACATTAGAGCTTTGATTAATGGAAGGGAACACATCCTGTCACCAATAATGGTACTTCCTGAAGGTCAGTATTATGAAAAACGCAGGAGGCTTTTGCATCAGTACAAATTCCACCCAGAAAGTTACGAGAGTTAAGCTTTTATTTAATCTACAAAATGCTGACTGGAGCCCTGGCACAATGCGGTTACTGTCCATGTTTCCAAGATTAAGACACAACAATCAGAGTTGACATAAATATGCCATTGGTGGTTTTTAATACAGCTATTCAGGGAAGATGTGCAAGTCAGTCTCAAACATTGCAAAAATCACTTACACTTCACCAGAACAGGACCAATCCAGAACATTATTGTATGAATTTGACCACTCCACTCTATTATAAAAATGACCAGAAAGATTGTACAAAGTCCTTGTCTTGCAGTACAAAACTCATTAGGAATACAAGTGCATTCACAATGACACACTGACTTATTCTTGTCATGACAACTTAGATACCACTGTGACAAAGGGGAAAAAAAAGTCAATTTAGTGCTTGATTAAAAAGAAAAGCCTTGAAGACTAATTATCTTGCAAGAATTTTTGTAATATAGAGTAAGAGAAATAATATAAAATACCAGCTTTTGCTGTTAGACTAGACAATGTGTCTATTAAATTCACTAAGCAGTGGCAGGTTTTCTTTCTCCATGTGAATTATTTCTGAAATAACAAGAGACTATATCGTTAACATAGTTTTCTCCATTGGCTTTTCCCAAATTCTGTGCAACGCCTTAATCAGAATTTACCTTAAAACATAAACACAGTCAAATTTACCTCTTTATATCAATGTACATAAATTATAGCTTCATAAATAGCTTCAGCTTCAGCTGTTTCAGGATTTTCAGCTCTGAGTTTACATCCATATAAAGAGGAAATCTGACAAAACCTGACAACTTTATAGGGGGAAGTGTTCCTTAACCCTGAAATACTACTTTACTGTTTCATAGTAAATTGTCCTGATACAATTTCAAACCTGAACAGATTAAGGAAGCAAGACTATGACATTCAAATGACTTTACACTACCTGCTCATAACCAGTTATAAATGGCTGAGTTGTACATGACTTTGCCCTTGTCCTCTGCTTTAGACTTGGCCACATTTACCAGAGCCCAGAGAGGAGCGCCAGGGATTATCTATAATGCAATAAAATGCATACCCATAAGCACACTTGATATGTTTTATATACATGCCATTACATACATAAAGAATGTATGTAGCTTGAAACATCTGACAGCAAGACTTGCTTGTTCTGCAGCATGTAAACCTACAGAGTTACAAGGTTAACATCCCCTCACCTAAGGGCTAAAAGTGTGGCAGGAACTATGAGGCTGCAATTAGCAACTCAACAAGTTAGTCCTGAACACCACTGCCAATCAGCACCTGCACAAAGTCACTTCAAAAACATGAACTTGAAAGAATATTTTCAGGAGTGACTCAAATAATAGTAGATGCACATGAAGCAAACTACAGCTTCAGGTGGAAGTACTTGAAAGATCAGCCTTTGAGTAAAAGGCAATAGGAAATAATAAACAGGAGAAATAAATTACAGGAGAGGAAATCAACCAGTAATTTAGTCACAATAATAAAATACTCAGGTGGTAAAATCCTACCACAGCAGTTCCCAGAAGAACACAAAGTGTTCCCACTAAAAGTCATATTCTCAAGGAAAATACTAAGCCTTCTGATTTCTTTTTTTAATTAACAAAACTATTTTCTAATGAAGTAGTTCTAGACCTCATAGGAAGAAGAGATACCAAATAGTTTTTTATTCTGGGAAGGAGGCCATGGATAATAACTCAGCAGCTATTTTTGCCTTGAGATAGTTCTAATTACAGAGCTGTGTGATCTTCCCCTTAGGCAAAGCTCAGTAACTCTCACCCCCCTGATAACTCAATGCACCATTCCCATCTGACTTCCTCCTCTCTGTTGACATGCCATTGGCTCCTGCAGCTTTCACCATTATGCCAGATGCTTTTATACCTTCTTGCTCATTTTACACCAGTGAAATTCCCCTAAATAAGGAAAAAACCAAGCCCTTCATTTCATTCATGCCGATCAATCTGTTTTCTTTAACTACTCTCTTCAATCATGTCCCCTTCTTTCAGTGGTTAAGATGAAAATCATCCAACACAAGTGAAATGCACCTCACTCCTGTGCTGTTTTAGAAAACTACATTTAATGGCATAAATGGAAAGCCTGAAAATCAAATGGAATAATTCCAATCATGTATTACTGAATCTGAAAAATCCCATATGGTGGGGAATTCACCTGCCACTTTATTTGCATTTCTTCCCCATCTTTGCAGATTTAGATCTAAAATTGTAATAGCAGGTTTCAAGAAAAAATGCAGTAATTCCATTTTCTGACATTTCTTCAATAAGGCTAATGCAGAACAAGCTACACATGAGAAATGCTTTGTCATGAGAGCGCTCATCTATTACCTGTCTTCCCTCTGGAGCCTGGGCTACTGCAGCTCAAGTGCTTAACACAATCAGTCCTTCCCTGACAAGATGAGGACTGGGTTCTAGACACTGGAGATCACTGATTTCACAGGCTTCCTGTGCTGTTTCTAAACTACTTCACCTTCAGCATGTACTTGAGAGAGATACAAGTCATAGCAGTAACCTTGAGCTGCCCTGTGATATTATTTGACAGAAAACAGAAATTACCAGTAAATAAAAACAAACAAAAAACCCCAAACTAATGAAACATGAACTGGAATAATTTGCAAACTGGCTGCACTGGACTCTGTAAGCCTTGATTTGAGCCCAGAATGGGAAAACTTTGGATTTGCAGCCTCTCTGTACATTTTTGTGGGAAAGAATTAATATAGTCTCTTAGGGATACTAGATATGAAATAAAAATGCCACTCTCTTAAAAGAAGCCTCAGGTTGGTGTGATCCACGTGACTGTGTGGTAGCCAAATCTGGCCACAGATCAATACAATTGGCCTCAGTGGGCAACAGCAAAAGCAGGTATTTCTGCAAGTGACTGGCTGCTCTGGGGCTGAAAAATGCACTGGAACAGGGCCTAGGAATTAACTTGGGAAGAGAATCTGGAGGCTCCCTGCTGCTCAGCATCCCTCTCCTTGGTCAAGCCAGGGCTGCTGTGACCCCTGTACTGTCACAGGTACTGTGACCCCTTCGGTGACTGCTCCAGCCCCTCCCCAGGCTGTAGTGCCACCAACATCTGATGAGAGCTGCTCCAACTCCTGCTTGTCTGCTCGTCCTGCTGCAAGGACAGGCACTGCTCCCTTCTGTCCTGTCTCAGGAGTGATCACTGAACTCCTGCACACACAGCCACAGCTCCAGCACCAAGGGCAGCAGGAGCTGCTTTAGCCAGTGCAGAGCACTCCAGTGTGCAAGGAGAGCCCTTGGGCACCTACAGACGTGACCTGAGATTCCTCACTGACTTCATCAGCACCGAGCAGCTCCAGCTATGAAGGGCTGGGCCATCAGCAGCTGCTGGGGAGATACTCCGAAAATTGCTTACTCTGAAAATTGCTTCCATTCCTGAACACCAGAAATGCCCTGCAATGAACTGTAAAACACTCATAACTGTTATATTATAACTTGGAGTATAAGTATATTCTTCTCTCTCTACATAACCTTTATCTTCATGCCACTATTAGAGAGCTATCTATCCTCTGTTCCACTGGATTTTAATATTTATAGTAATTAGTGCAAAAATAAATATTTCTCTTCAAACAAGTTTTCTCTTCTGGATCAAAAGGTGAATGCACATCTAATACTATACAAAATAAATATTACACAGGGTATGGAATATGGAGTGCAGATTACAAGCTGTAAACAGACACTGCTTTGAAAAATGCTTTCCAGGATTGACTCTGGGATGTAGGATTAGCATCATCTCTTACTTCAGAAATGGCAAATTCTGTTTGCAAAATCACTTTTTATAGAAAGACTTACAGAGCCTCAACTCCTTTGCAGTAGATATAATGTACTGGCATCAAGGCATTTACATATGCCGAAGATTTTTCAAATCTTTGAATTGGAATTCAAGATGTTCTTGCAACTCTAAGCATGTTTTATAAAAGTGAACTCAAAGGCTTACAGCTCTTTATTCCAAGTACTGGGGAAAAACCAAGAACATGGCACTTGTGCTACAAGGCTATATACATTACTCGATAATTTGATGAGGAATGCTTTTCCTCATGCAGCAAAGTTCAACTGCATCCATCAGCTCTTATCTAGGTCTGACAGTATCTTTTTCTCCTGTTGAAAGAAGTCTTTCAGCATTATATTCACCCCAAAGAGACCCCAATGCAATATCATACAGTGCAAAATGAAACAAAAAAGATCCTTCTGTCTAGAACTATTGCACATCTCACTGATGTTAATACAGATTTTTCTCTCTAAATCTAAGAACAGTTATGTGCAACAAATTGGGTAAAGCTTAGCACTGTCTTATTTGGACATTCACTTCTGTTTCCAGCAAGGTGTTCTCCATAGTGCAGTGTATAGAACGAGTTTCATGTACTGCTGAAGCCCAAGGGGAGCTTTAAGTTTTGCTTCAAAAGCAGTTAATTGCACAGAGAAGTGAGTGGGGAAAAAACCCACATTTTTTTTTCCATACTGCAGAGAAGCCTTGAGAAAACATAAATTTGTAATAAACATGGCAGCATCACCATGCTTCATCTGGCATACGGAAGAGAAATTATACTGAAAGGAAATGGAAATCACTTATCTGAGAAATAAAAATCAAGGCATAATAGGGTCTATATATTGAGAAGTCTTTTCTATAATACAACAGACCCACCACCTCCATCTCACTTCTTGTAGAACTTGTGCCATCTCACCAGATATATATCCATTATTCCAATTTTAATGAAGTGGGCAGCCTTAGGCTTCGGATTCTCTCTTCTTCTTTGCATCTTCTCCTAAATCACTGTCTTCCGACTGGCTACTGCTCAGGACTACAAACTGTCCTTCTCCACTGCTCTGGTTGGATCTGCTGGAAGCAGCTATCAACCGGCTCTGCTCCTCCAAGTCCTAATGTGAGGAGAGGGGGTTGGGAAATCAGAACAAGAGTATTACCCTTAAAGCCATCTGGAATTGACACAGGATAGCACTGTTATGATTTCTAAACTATCACGACTATCAGCAGACAGCTTTGTACAGAAGGAATGAAAAGACTGAATAGAAAACCAAAACATTCACCTTTCAGTAGCTGCATTATTAGAAGAGCTCCCAGGTGAACACAGCTGCACCTACAGCCCACAAGGCACAGCAGGCCAGAACAACCATCCTCATCTACCCTGAGAAAGGCAAGAGAGCTGGGAAGGGGCTGCAGCACAAGTCTGGTGAGAAACACCTCAGGGAATTGGGGTTGTTTAGCCTGGAGAAAAGGAGGCTCAGGGGGGACCTTATCACTCCCTACAACTGCCTGAAAGGAGGGTGTAGCCAGGTGGAGACCAGTCTCTTCTCCCAAGTAACAAGCCCTACAATAAGAGGAAATGGCCTTATGTTACACCAGGGCAGGTTTAGACTGGATATTAGGGAAAATTTCTTCACCAAAAGCACTGTCAAGCACTGGAACAGGCTGTCCAGGGCAGTGGTGGAATCACTGTCCCTGGAGGAGTTTAAAAGCCATGTAGATGTGGCACTGAGGGACACAGGTTAGTGGTGGCTTGGCAGTGCTGGGTTAATGGTTGGACTTGGTGATCTTAAAGATCTTTTCCAACCTTAGTGATTCTGTGATTCTTGAGCCCATTTCCTCACTGTGAGACTGAACCCTCATCAGTAAATGAAATTATCTGGGGCCTGTGATAGGTGTTCCTTCAAGCACTGCTCTTGAGTATTCCTATAAAGAAGTTTCACCATTCATGTCCTCAAAGAGCTCTTTTTAAAAACTACTATACAAAAATATACAAAGTCTGCACAGGAAGCACTTATGATAATTAACTTCATAATGCTTTATGAACCCATACCGAAGAGTATGATAGTGGAACATGGAGTACAAAACTGCAAAAGAAAGGAAATAGAAAAAGACTAATATTAAGAAATAATGATGAAACTTACCTTTTCAATTTGCTTTTGTTTATTCAGTTCTTTTTGTTGTTTCTCTTTGACTCTCTCTATTTCTTTCTGCTTTTCTGTTGCTTTTCGATCCTGAAGGGCAAAAATGTAAATAAAGGAAGTAACAACCTGAGACATTTGATACACTACTGATTGCTATGAGCTTGCTCAAGACTGTGACATGACTGTTTTGGTTATTCTTCTTTTAAAGGACTCGTATAGCTGTTAAAGGTAGCAAGCTGAATCTATACTGAATATTGTCCCAAAGTAGACATTGGTCAGTCTTTTTATTTGAGTTTAAATTGTAGGAAACAAACTGCTTACACTACACAACAGTATCAGTGCATCTCTAAGTATCTTGCAGAATATGTTCTATCACACATATTAAATATGCCCTCTTCCTTCCATTCACAAGTATATATAAGAGGAAAAGATTCTTACCAGTTCTGCATGAAAAGCTATCTGTTTGGCCAGTCCCACAGAGTCACAAATCTAAACACAAAACACATAGGAAATAATAAACACACGCTAATCAAAATGCCTTTACAATTACAGTACCTAAACAAACAGTGCCTTAGACAGCTTGAATGGATCTAACATCTTGGAATCCATGTCAGATTCAAAACTGATACAAGTTATAACCATCAGCAATACCTTTTCCCCTTCATTATTTGATTCAAATATATAGCAGATGGAAGTCTGACGGCTCTCAACTCTCCCTCCTGAGGTTCTGAGCACAAATCCAAAGAGGCGTTTATTCTCCTGGTGTGTAGCATAGAGAACTACACTGGGCAAAGGGAACTGCCAAGAGGATCAAACGTGGAGAGATTAAAACTGGGTCCAAATATTTTCGAGATGAGGTTTCACATTAATTATCTTTAATATTACAAATGCACAATCACAGCACAAGAAGTTACAACCTGACCAAACATGTAACTGTGAAACACAAACAGCAGATGAGACAGCAAGGATTAAATTACTCAGAAGACAGGCAAACTTCTAAAAACACACTCCATGTAAGAAATGGGGACCACATTTGCAGTGCAAGTCAGTCATCTTCCTAAATGTGGTACACTCCTTTTTTTATTTTCTTTTAATCATCCATACTAGCTACATTTGGGACTAAGCTTCCAATATTTAGTGCCAGGTAAAGGCACTACTTCCCCAAAACCTGCCAACAGCTCAGCTCTCCTGAATTATATAAGAAAAAAAAAAAGGGAAAAAAAAAAGGAAAGAAAAACCCCAAACCAAACAAACCACATCCCCTCATTACTTTGTTACATGAAAACTACTTTGCATTCCTATTCCTAAAAGAGGGTGGACTTCAAATGTATATTTTTAAGACTTAGGAAAGGATAAATTTTAAAATTCTGAAAGCCCCTACTCCAGCTGTTATAAACTGATAGGATGAGTTTCTCCTAACCTTAGATGTTTGCATTTAGCACAGGGGACGTGCCCTCAGTCGATGTATCTCACCTGTTAAAGGTTACAGCTTTGGGGCACTTTTGAACTAAATGTCACAAAGGTAAAGAAAGAAAAAAGTCCTACTTCAAATATCAAGACATTTTCATGTGTTTAAGATTTCCTTTCATGGAAATTGAAGTCATTCAGAGCCTCCAAAAAAATGGAATGTTTTCAAAAATGCAAAAAAATTAAATGACAAAAATAAATTGCGCATAAAGAGGGGGAGAGGGAAGAGTTTTGAAATATGAAAAATAAAAGACTTCTTTTACTGAAGAATTAAGCTGGCCTTATTTGATATCCTGACCAGAATTCCACTTAATCCTTTCAAGTGCATTTTTATAAAGACTTAGAAAAAAGAGACCAAACCAGAAACAATTCAACACCCTCAATGCAGTTATACATTACAACCAAAAACCCCAAACAAAACAAAATACCAGATAAATCCTTTTGGACTTCAGAACTAATGTGACTCCAACCTTTATGTTCTCTCTTTACTATTTTACCCTCTCAGATCATGGGGGAAAGGAGTCTCAAAAGCCAAACTGACCTACTGAAATCACTGCCCTTAAACCTGATTAGCAGGTGTTTTTCTCTCTATTATATCTCCTAATTTCAGTGGAAATTTGGCTGGAAATCTCATGCTATCAGTGATTTTTGCTATCATTTAATAATATTTTTAAAGTAGAAGAATTACATTGCTGAGTATTAATCTTAAAATGTAAAGTTACTTACTCGTAGTCTTGTAACTTGTGTCTGTGGATCAATTAACCTAAAAATTTGGTTTTAAAGACAAACCAGAAAGTAAATTTTACCAAAGTGAAAGAAGATCATTCTGTAAATAAACATGAGTAGAAGTCAGGAAGCAAAACTTACTTTAAACAGTCACAGGTGACTAACAAATGTGATTCTGTCATCCTGAAAACATTATGGATGGCACGAGCTGCAAGGATTTGACGCATTGTTTCATAAACAACATCTGGGCTTTCATCAGACTTCACTTCCATGGAGCCAAGAAATCTTACAATAAATAACTGATGAAGAATTGAATCTAAGCAAAAAAGAAAAGTATTGAAAAAAGCGAAGTCCATTTACGGTTTTCCCTTCAAAACCCAAGCTGGACTGCAGTCAGGGAAACTCCAAACTTCTCCTAAAAAGAGCAGTGCTCACACTCAGCAATTAGAGGTACAGTTACCAAACAGCACGTCACACATCTTCTCATTTGGTTTAATGAATACAAAAGATGCAATGAATTATTTTTACAACAGATTTTCAGACAGTAGTATGATTTAGCTCGATTGGCCAAATACATTGCAATGTAACTAAGCATTCTAAAATTGATGTTAAATTAGAAGAGAGAAACTAGAGGTGAAAACAGAAAATTAATTTCAAATTCTATTTTTATTTTGCATTGAAATAAAATTGTTGTTTTACCTTCTGTTTCAGATTTTGAGCCTCCAGATTCACCAAAAGGATTTGTGCGTCTATTAAAAAATGAAAACATTTAAACCAGGAGTCAGATTACAGAACCACTCACGGATAATGTAGTAGTCTCATGCTGTCTCAAATACCAACATGTAACGATTTCACAAACTTGTAATCTGGAGGAATATGAATCTGGAGTATGGTGAATCACCAGGACAGGCAATTTAATCAGGAGCTGTATTTGAGGGCCCACATTATGGGACAAACACCAGATATTATTGTCCTATTGCTGCCAGAGAAAGTTTTGCTCATATGGGTTTTTTTTTTTTAATATTTGAATTAAGCCCAAATCAAAACCTTGTTAATATTTGTAAAGGTGTAGTTTTAGGGAATGAAATTTCACAGAATAGCTTAAGGAAGCACAACCAAAAGCTGGTTCTTTCAGAACTCTGTGTGAGCACCCACTTCTCATCACTGTGTCAAGGTGTTGAATTACTGAAGAGAAGTCATTGGGTTTGTTTCAAATGCAGCTTTCTGAAAACATCACTGGGGTTTTACTCCTAGAGGGTCAAGAGAAATGTGGCTATTTCTGGCTCTCAAAGACAGAACTGCCATCGGTTACAAAGCAAAGTGAAAATACTCTAGGCTTCCAAGTTTCATTTTTCAAAAGGACCAAAGTAGTGCTGAAAAGAGCACAAGAAATGGGGAAATTTTATTTATTGTAAAGAGGAAATCACCCTTTCTCTTTGTCTAACTGGAAGCTGAAAAGCTATTGGCAAGGGTTCAGTAAACTGCAAATTAGGTTTTATTTGGGAGTAATGAAGGTGTAACCTCTCAATAGTGTTCTAACAATAAATTCCAGAACTATGAGAAAAAAACTGTTCTAAATAGAACTCTGAAGTCAAGCTGGTGTTGCTACAATGTTTAGATAACATGGCTTCAATCAAGAACCATCCCATTAAATTGACCTGGGTAAATACACTAAAGGCAAATTCTTTCTATTAGGATCTTCTACCACTCAGACTTTTCTTGTCATTTAAGATTAAACTGCAAAAGTAAACGCAAAATCTCCTGGGATCTCTCAAAAGGCAAAAATAAAATGTGAATACTTGTCATCAGTATTAGAAATGAAGGAAAGTATTTTTTGTTTTTTAATAATTAATATTTCTAAAGTAGCATGTTGCCTATCTGTAGAAACACTGCGGTGCTTTATTGAAACTGATGGTTAATTGAAAATGCTGAGCATAACTATCTATCATTTCTGCTCCGAAAAACATGATTTTCTAGAAAGAACTGTAACTGATGACATGAACATATAATTTTAACTTGACTTTTTTGCTGTTGTTGTTAAGAGCAGCTGGATCTGCGAATGTGTTTTCTTAATACCTGAATTTTGTAGATATAGTTCCAGAAATGCAGTGCAGATTTACAGGTCTTAGGTTTGTAATAAATCTCCCACTCAAAACCAGTAACAAGTAGGAGAAAATGCGTTTATGTTTTGGGATGAACTCTTAGATAATTTTAACTTGTCTGTCTATGAAATCACTCCAGAAGCCTAGATCATTTTCACTCACCTTTCAGGTTAAGAAGAGTGTCATCGTATGCCATCATCACCTGGAGGCAGGGCTACCAAATTTCTCTTGAATTTCCAAGAGGAAATAACCCAAGCTGCTGGGTGAGCAAGCAATAGGAAAGGAAAATACTTTGTAAAACCCAAAGATTAAAATAGATCAATAAATAAAAGCATTGGCTGTTAAAGCAAGAAAAGCTGCTGCAAACCAGAAAACTACACCTTGACTCTAGTGTATGGAATTAAGCCTTTTTTAACAATTCCATTTAACAATTAAACAAATTGTTTTGCTTCACTGGCCACTGCAAATTTTGTGACATGAGTCAGGGAGAAGGCAACGTGTGTTCTGGAGCTGCAGTTTAAACGTGGTTTTCTTGTTTTGAATTAGTAACATTAACTTTAGGAATTTTTTCCTTCTCTCTCCATTTCCTACCTGCCCGATTGCCCTGAAGACTTTGCTTGGCCAGGCAGATCTTCACTAACTGGAGATATTATGTCAAACTGTATAGGAGTGTCAGGGGCAACGAGTGAATCCAAGGAAAGTGCTGATAAAGCGGCTGAGTCAGATCCCAGTGACCCTGTGCTGCTGGTACGAGCTGCAGGAGGACGAGATTGTCTACAACAAAACCAAAACATCAAAATGAGGGTTGGTTGATAATAAGTTAAGCCACAGAGGAGAAAAATGCAATATTCTAGAACTTAGATGTAAAACAAAACAAAAACTAAAAACCTGAAGATCAGGGTACAGTAAACAAAACCAGAGTCTATGTTTCTATCAAATTTAAGTAAGTTAAAGTTACTAATTGCATTAATAATTGTATATTGTATATTGTTTTAACATTAATATATAATCAATACAATCTGAGGTCTGCTTCCAGGAGTTGAAAATTCTCATTATGAAATCACACAACAAACCACACATACGATGCAACCACCAAAGCTGTCAGCCAGTGGCATCAGGATTGCTTGGAACAGTGGATGCTGAACACTGTTAGGAAGGTGAGTGCAGGAAATTCTCCTCGAGCCTGTCAAAGATTTAGTTCTGAACACAGAAAGTTCTGTGGGTTTGTTTGGGTATTTTTTTTCCCCCTGGAACTTGATCCAGGATTCTCTTTGCTCTTTCAATGACCCTTAGTTCATGAACTTACGCAGCTGGCCTCATGCTCTCGTGCCTCTGCTGGAAGGAGGGAGATGGAGTGACGGCCTCCAGGGCTGACTGATTGACACGAGCAGCCATTTCCTGCAGGGTAGAGACAGGAAAAAATAACTGAAAACATTTTTCTCCAAATAAGCTTTCAGATTTTAGTTTTATTTATATAAGAAAATAGAGAAAATGAGAGAAAAGTCCCAATAATAAGCCTGGAAAAATAAGCAAATGTAGCCAGGAAGAAAAAGAATAATCTCATTTTAAAAAATACAGCCCTCAACTGCAAACTAAACCCCACAAAGATTAAAAACTGTATCAATTAACATTACATAACATAACATATAACATATATAACATAACATATAATTACATAACAGTTATTTCAGCAAATGATGGACCATTTACAGTTGAATTCCATTTTAATCTACCACTGAAATCACTAATTCTGATCAATATTTAATGCTGATGCCTTCACTTCCTGGGGCAGAGCCAATAGAGAAGAGAAAGTCCTTGAGGAAAGGATTTTTGGAGAGAGAAAGTGCAGAAGACAACAATGAAGCAATATTTTGTGGAGTGTATGTCTCAGAAAATGAGAATGGCTACGAAGCCATTGGGAAGTGAGGAGAAGGTGGGAACACACACACCCCTTCACTGATATGAGGGGGCTGCACCCCTTTATGCCAGGACTAAACAGAACCTCAGCTCTACCTTCATCAGGAGTGTGCTTTGGGTAACTGAGCTCTGCACTCCAACTGGTTTGCTTCTCATCTGTACAGTTAACTCACACAGCCAGGTACTTGTACTACCTACAAAGTTATATTTAGTTCCTAAACCAAAACCTGGAGTGACACACTCCCTTTCAGCCTGGAAGATCACAGGGTTTTTTCCTACAAAATTGTTATGCTTGTAAGATTCATATTCATAAAATTGTCAGTTCCCTCTAGTAGAAATTAAATGTATCTACTTGAATATTTGTGATATTATTTTTTAAAAGAGTGTCATATACAAATCTTGAAGATGGCAAAAGGCTACACCAAATATAAAGGTCACGTATTTTTTAATTCTTTCTATATAAGCATTTAGATCAATGGACTCCATGCATTAATACCATGAAAAGCTCCACATTAGAATGTAGGAAGTACTTGGCTTAATTCTATGCTATTAATTTTGCATAATTACATCTTAACATATTATTGATAAGTATAAATTTTAATAGTTACCTCAGGGTTTTCACTTAGATATATCTGTTTAGATATGTTGTTTATGGTGCATATCCACTAAAAAAGAGAAAAGAAAAAAGAAAATAAATTATTTTGTCATGTTTTTTTGACAAACTTGATTAAATCCCTGAGTTGGCTAGTTTTAGCAATTTTTCTACTTTCTTTGTAATTTCAGGGAGCCAAATATTCGGCACATCCAGCTTGCCATTAAATTAACTACCATCTGCATACTACACCTTACCTTACACCTCTCTTACTTGAAAAAATTATTTTAGTCATCCTGAAGATCAAAATTAAAGAAAACCTAACTCACAACTCTAAGTAATTAGGAAAAAAAAAATCAGGATTCCCTGTACTCCATTATTCTGTTGTGCAGATGACATTGTGTTCTCAAGACATTATAAAGATTCAATCTGACTTTTTGTGCAATTTGCCCATTTTTTGCATCTGCAAGCTAGAATCTGTTTTCTCCCTCTGCTCTGAAAAACTGCTGGCTCCTGTTTCTGGCTTTTCCCTGAAGGAGGACACTAACTGGAATAGATGCAGTGTCCAGGTGTGGTTTACAAACACATTCCTTCTGCACACCAGAAACTCGCTGAGCTCCATGTGAACCTCCCATGAACTTACCTCTTCATAATCTTTTTTACTTTCTGCCTGTAAGATTGAAGACCTGAAAGAGAAGAATGGAAAAGACAATTCCATTTAAAATGCCTTATAAATACATTCCGCAAGGAAACTCCAGTTTTACCTTTGTACACTGAACAAGCTACAAAAGGCTGAAGAGTCTGTGTATGTGCTGAGTGCAGTCAGCATCTAATTGTGAAAGGGAGGGACCTATGCTTTCATTTAATTGAGAACAGAAAAAGAACAAAGTTCTACTTGTGCCCATGTAATACTTAAGTACTCACAAAATACAATAATACATGATTGTAAACTGATTATCATGATCGTATTCTGAAATACTACTCAGCTACATTATACAGCTTACAAACAAAAAATCCAGACTTTACAAAGTTAAAACAGCTCAGATTTTGCTTCTAAATATCCACAAAATACATCCAGCTATAATCTGGCCAGAGGCAGACCATCTTTCTTTTCTTAATTTGTGAATCCAGCTTTACTCACAGGTAACAGCAGTGTCAGACCACTCACTTTTTGCCATCGAAAGATGTTATCTGGAAGCAGTACCGTCGGTCTTCACAGTCCACAGCCATCACAGAGCAGTTGTCTATGTCCATGACAAGTCCCCCAGCTACATCCCCTCTGGCCTGGCTCATCAGGTTTCCACCCTGGGTGAAGTAAAACTGTCTCTCCCAACTGGAAGATACCAGCCCTGTCTTACTAAAAGATAAAAGGAGGTCCAGTTAGAGGATTAGGAGCTCATCTGAGCTGAAAGTCACTTGGAGTAAACCCTTCCCCATTTAATGTTTTAGGTCAGCGTTACAGCTAAATTAAGCTCTCTCCAACTGTTGGTTTTTTCATGCTAAACCTATTGCTGGGCAAAGAATGCATAAAATAGTAATTGCTTTCTTAAATTATGTGAAACAATTTAGAATAAAAAGGCAAAAGTACTTCAGTTTTGATGATCAGTTTTCACAGTACTATTTTACACAATATGCATATTCAAATTCTATGCATGGCCAATAGGATTGATGAGACCTCTGAACTCTGCACGTACATAGCTAAGACTAAGTTTTGAAGAACTTAGTGTTTAGTTCTTCAAAACTTGTGTTAAGAACTAGCTTAGTCATGTAAGATAACTCTGTTTTCCAAGTATTTTGCACCATTCAACAAGACTTCCAAAATTTCGCGTAGAGCTGAGAGATGGAATCTTGTTACTTTCCCATTACAGTGCAGGGAAATTACATTCTCATAAAGTTTTTATGTTTTGATGTGAAAATTCAGGCAAGATTAGGCTAAAATGAGGATAACTATGCTTTGTGTCCAAATGACACTATGTCAGCATAACAATGAATTTAATACTAATTAGGTGAAGAAGTCCAAAAAAAGAAACAGAATAGCTCCTATGGGACTTATTCAACTAAGTATGTTAAATCAGCATAGCTAACATCAACAAAAAAATTCTTCAGCCTTTTTAGCTTTCCTTTCCCAAAATTAAATATTCTGGAATTTTTAAGTAACAGGTTAGTCTTACTTTCTTGCATTGAGATAGCCAGCTTTCCGTGTTAGATTTCTATGAACAGGAAATTTTGTAGGATCAGGATCAGGCAAATACAGTGGATCACTCGCCACTTCCAAGTCCTCTATGGTTTGTTGCATGTTTTCTACTTCACAATCCATTTCCCTTCGAACACTAACATAAATAATGTGTTATTAACAAAGATAATTTATTAATAAGTAGAAGCAGAAAAAATAATTGTCTTGATAAAAGTTCAAAATTCAACAAAAACAACTTACTTTTGTACACTTGTGCCAATATTGGTCAAAAATTCTTCCAGTTGCTCAGTAAGATTTTCTGAACCCATTTTAAAAAAGCTTATCTTTAAAAAAAAAAAAAGGAGAAGGGAAAATTTAATCATTAATAAAACTACATTAACAACTGATGAACTCATAGAAGGTTAAAGTTTCTCAGGGAAATCTGTTTTCACCTCTCATTCCCAACAAAGCTACATGGAGTTCAGCCATAAGAAATCTCAGACCAGGAAGCCACAGGGGATGGCCCTGCCCTTCCCATCCTTAGATCCAGCAAAAAGCTGCACCTGAACAACAGGTTGCACCAACTACTTTGTTGCACAAAACGTGCAGAGCTTGGTTCTTAAATACAAGCTGCAAAGTCTGAAAAAGAAGCAAGAGTCCTTGCCTTTGGAAAGCGTTCAGACAGGATGAGAAGTTAGTTTATACTCAGGTCACCGTGGCAGTGCCAGATGCTGGGGAGTTTGACTTGTAAAAAAAACCTCATATTTGATGACATACTTCTAAAAATACAAATTAAGTCTCTCCAAGGAACTTTATCATGGTTGTATTTTCTGTTGCACCTGTCCTCAAATAAACCAATAATGAACTTATTTATATAAAGCAAAACCAAGCCAGAATGGTTTTTTAGCATTCCAGTTCTTCCACACCCTTGATTGAAAATGGCAATGATGTGACTTTTGATGATTAAGTCATTTCAGAATAGCAGCCATGGGAATGAGTTTAACCGAGAAGGTACGCTTCCATGGGGACTCTCCTGCATGGAAGCTCTCATCAGCTCTTCCCATTTGGAGAATCAAGTACACAGCAATGAAATTTAGGCAGTGTATCAAACTCAGCCATCTGGGTTTTGGGGTAGAATTAACCTTTATATTTGTCACCCAGACTTTCCTAAAAGATTCTCTGATGGGGGTGAGGGCATAGCATGATGAGATTCATGACTAGTGCTGGCTGAAGACACTGTTCCTGGCAGCAGCTGTGGCAGCCACAGGGGAGTGGATGGGGTAGGTCTTCTTCTCCATTTCCTTCCTTGGATGGCAGTACAAAATCTTGCAGTGGATTTCAGTATATCAACCTTCATGAAGTACTTTCACATCTTCTTTCAGACCTACAGGTTTCAGAATCTGAAATTACCTGAGCTTGCATGTATCCTAGCAAGGGTTCCAGCAGAGAAATTTTCTTTTTGTACTGGAGAGTATTTAATGCACAGAAATAATGCATCATAGTCTGATGCTGTTTTTTCCTGGAAGTATATACATCTTCTGTAACTTCAGCCTTGATCTGAAGAGACACAGACAGGGGAGAGGAAAAAAAGGAATGTTTGAGACTTGGCATTGATCACATGCCTTCTGGACAGCTTTATAGCCAGCATGGAAAAAGAACAGTCATGTTCTACCCTCTATCATCAGCAACTGCATATTTTACGGTGCAATTCTGCTTCTCTAATTTATAGATGAGATACATGAAAAACAAATGCAGCATTCTTTTCTCCATGGAAAGTATGGTTATTTCTTTTCAAAAACAAATTGAATATGGCATCACAATTTTAAACCTAAAGCATTATCAGTTTTACAAGACAGGTATGTGTTGGGGAAACCTGCTTTTCTGTCTAGGCTGCTAAAACATAAACTATCAAATGTCAGGTGGAATCTGCCATACACTGTCTTGCGTCACAAATATATATAAGGCAAAAATTATTTCTTATCTCCTCTAAAAATCTTTATATTAAGTATTTTATTTTACAAACCTTTTCATTTTCCCTTCTTTTTGACAACCGACTGTATCTGGTAATGGCAGCATCGTGGTCTGCAATCAGGAGAGAATTTAGGATTATTTTGATAAATTAATGATTTATGACACAGAGCAGAAAACCTTTATTATCACTGTGTTACACAGACAGATGATTGCAAAGTTCTGCCATATTAACACCTTCAGGAATTGTTCTTGTCCATTTATAATCATTTCACTGCTACCAATACCTGGGCTGAGGAAAGATTCCAACCAGACACGAATGTCACGAAACTGTTACAAACTGCCCTAAACATCTACTCTTCTGCAAAGACAGAAATCTTCTGTAAGTAGAGACAACTTTACATTATGAAAACCTGTATCTAATTTTTTTGCTGCTAATGTAATGATACACTGAGAGAAGTATATTCTTTACTTACATATTATTATGTATGTTCTCTACAAGGATATAGTAGAGCTAAAAAAAATAATTTCTGACAATAGAGAAGAGAACTATCAAACTCATTTTAGGGAAGTAAAGTTTGTTTATTCATCCAGTCCTGATTTCAGTAAGTGAGCTAGCACACTATTATTTTTAGTAAAGCATAATCCTACATTATTTAATAATCACATATACAGTTTAGGTATTGTAAAAAACACTGTCAATTTGCCTTAACCCTTCAGTGCACAAAGCAGGGATTTACAAGTGAACCAAGGACAGTTGAGTGCCTAAGTATCACTGAAAAAAATTACACCTTAATTAGTCACTTTAAGCCTACAGGCTTAACTCCACTAGTTTTCTGAATAAGCAATCTACAATAATACTGTTGTCTTGTAATATCTATAAGATTAAGTATGGTACACTTACCATTGCTTGCAATTTGGAAAACTTCTTTTAGAGTTAATATCTCTACAAAACAACATACCACAATTGAAATAAGTTGTTATTAACATAACAGTCATATATTCAGGTTTCTCATGTAATGCTTGAGTACTGAGCAATTGTAGTTAACACCTCATACCACACAGTTACCAGCACAGGCACCATGGGGCCAGGAAAGTCTGCTCCTACTTGGGACCTGGGTGTCATTTCTGTGGCTGCCTGGCTCCAAAAAAAATACTGCACTGTAATAATGTAAGGAGGAGCTTCTTTTCAAAACTCTGTGAAAGAGGTTATCAACACAAATGAGTCATCAGTCTAAGTTCTGGTTTGAGCTGGGGAAGTGAAGCACAGGAGATGGGAAGTATCCAACCCCAGAACACATTGTGATTCCTCATCCCTAAAATGAACCATGTTCTGGCTGATGATTTAGTCTCTCTGTGTCAGGGAACTGAAAGCAGCACAATATCTTACACCTCTTCTGATCCTGACTGTGGTTTGTGCCATATCACAACATAAACAAGCAGAAAGCTCTGTTCAACTTTATGGGAAAGCAAATACAAAAAAGCATGGAAAAGCTGGACAGGAAATGCCTGTGAAGCCCAGAAAGAACTATGGTGTCATTACACACTACACCAGCTGGTGGCAGAAAACTTCCAGTGGGAAAATTTATTCTGTGATAATTGCCTCAGGGATGCTGCTCAGTGAGTACTAACAGGGGATTTTTCCAGGTTCTGAGGAGCAATATTAGCCTTTGGATATTCACGATGCCTTGCTCAAAAAGCATAATCTATTTAATCTACAGTTTTGCAGCAAACTACTGCCAAAGAAGTATTTTCCAAGATCCATAAATAGTGAGAACACTTATGGAAGTCTGGAAATTTTTATTTCAATTTAGACTTAAGTCATTGATATGTTAGATATACCCACTCTAGAATGTTCACAACAGGGATATTGAAGTTATTTTGGTTTTAACTCTTATTATTTGTATTTAAAGTCCCTTTGCCATACAGTCTATTCACTCCATCATTTAGAGTAAAATCTATCATAATCACACACATACATTATTTTAAGCCAGGCAGAATAAGACACAACTGTCACAAAAATCAGAAGCTGGAAGCACCTTATGCCTGCACATAAGAAGTCACCTGTATTACCAGCAGGGCTGAAGAACCATGTCACTGATTCTTAATATAGTAAGTACTACAAACTTGGCACTTCGCCGTTTCAGTCCAGCAATTACATTGATGTCATGGTATTAAAATATACACAGGTATTTCCTGAAAATGTAAATTATCTGAAAATTATTCTTTCCTAATGTTTTTCAGTAGCTGCAAAATGTTCATCTTGGATAGAAGATCAGTGCTTCCATAATGTAAATAATACTTTTGTTGAAATAATAATAGGGTTAAGTTCTCCAACTGTAATACTCTCATGAACAGAAATAACTTACTTTTTTTTAAATGGGGAGATGAATACTTTGAAAGCTGAAAAAATAAGTAGCGTGTTCTATTTAGTGAAACAAGAGCTATGGAGATTAAAAACTACATTTTATTGTTGCTGCTGTTGATAAAAAGCAATATTTGGTCAAGTCCTCTACCTTTTAGATCCCTTTCTTTAAACTGGGTAATAGGAAACATCATAGCATCTGCAAGCTGAGTTGAAAGTACTGCATGGCAAGAGCTGAGCTGAAAAAGACAAGAAAAAAAGAAAATCTTAGGAAAACAGTGCTCAGACCAAATGCAATCATGACAGGTTGCCATCAATTTCACTCAAAAATGACAGGTACTTAAACTACATAATTTAAACATCATTTTGCACATTCCTTTTTTGCAGCTAATTTTTTCTAGGTTCAAGATTTCACCACTAGCTATTTACAGAAGGCTAAACTTTAGAGTTTAGTTTTTGTCCAAACTTTTTGAACCTTATTCCAAGTTACTGGATCACGACCAAAGACTGCCTCATACGTTCAGTTAATTTCTCCAGTTTCTCTCCAGCCACCTCACAATCTTTCACAATTTACAGAGGTAGAACAAAATGCATTCTTCCTCCCAAAATGCTGTTTAAGTAGGGTTAAAAGTGAGGAGCTGGATCACAGCAAACATCCTGGTTCAGCTCTTAATGGTGCTCAGTTGTCTGTCCTAAGAGTCAACCTTTAATACAGACAGCAGGAGGCTGATGCTGTCTGTACCTAAAATCAGTCAGGTACCAAAATCAGGCAATACAAATGCCCTCATGAAAACAGTCACCAGCTGCCACTGTGGAATGTCTTTGGCTGTATCTACAGTAAGCTGAACTCCACTCTTTCTCAACAATGTATCCTGTCTTTGCTGAATTAATTCTTTATCTTCAGGTTACATAACTTTAAAAAGATGCTGCAATATACAATTAAGTGTTACCTTGTTGACAAATGAATGCCATTTCTGTACCTACTGTCTTAAAAAAGGCTGGAATAATGAAGCAAATCAAAGTCTATACATGACAAGATCAGCAAAGTAAGCAGAAGCACTTGCCTCATCAATCACTTTTGCGAATTGCTGCAGAGTGGAAGTCATGACTTCATCATCTCCCCCGAGTGGGAAGCGCTGAGAGAAGATAAAAAAAGTTATGTTGTTGCCAGTGTTTCCTGCCATTCACAAAACTATTAATCATGTCTATGAATATAGTAGGTATTCCATTATTTCAAAACATTATATAGTTCAGATACACTGAAGCTGTTCACCTCATTAGGTGGAGAAGGAGGACAGGGAGCAGCAGCCTCCTAAAAGAACTAAATTTCTTGTTTTCAATGTGCATCTCAGAAAAGGGAGTCCATCAGCGAAGCTACAAATAGGGAACCCTTCAAAAGTACAGGCTCTCAAGGAGGAAAGTTACGGATTCCATAGTCTGTGCTTTCACAGATGGAATTATTCTCTGGAGATCGCTATGCAATCTCTTCTCTTTGTGACTAGTAAAATTAAAGCACCTAACAGGAAACAGGTTTATAAAATAAAATCAAAACAGAACCACTCTAAGCAACCCCCAAAACACCGATCCAAACGTAAAATATTTCAGAACTTATTAATATTCTTCATGGTAAGAGGAATTAATTATGGTTTAGTTGGAAGAACTAATATAAAGATGATAGATTCTTTTGGCAAAGGTTTGAACCATCAACCACAGCAGTTTATTTTATATGGACCAAACCTAAACACATTCTACACTGTGCTCTGGGAGAAAAAAATCTACAAAAATACACAGTCCTGACCACACACAGCCAACAAGGATTTACACAGTACCTGTTTCTCATATTCCTTCAGAAGCTTTGAAGTCAGATGAGTTGCTGCACTTAATTCATTCTGATGAAAAAAAGGCAAAAAACTAGAATCAGTAAAAAAGGTCAAGCAATTCAAGTATATACAAAATAAAAATACAGCCATAAACTCAATTGTTCAGAAAACCACACAAAATAGATTCTGTCTTTGGCATAAAAGTGCAGTTATTTATAGACAATGAGTGAAACATTAATATATCGTGGGTAAAAAATCTCCCACTTGGTACATACTATTATATAATCCAAGATCATTTAGTGTGTATAACATTTTAGAAACACTTGGGAAATACAACAGAACTACTTGACCAGCAAACCTTTTTACTTGTCATAAGAAATTCTGTTGCAAAAGAAAGCACCAGAATTTAGTCTTTACCTTACAGAAAAACAATCATTAATTCTTACTTTATTTCACTTCTACATTTAAAGAATGTGGAAGCTAACCCATATCACTTATAATAATTTCAAAAAAAGCAAGAGACATGAAATGTGGGTCAAAAGCTTTATAATGCATTTAAGAATTTCATGAACTCTACCTGTGCATCATATATTCTGTGCATGGCCTGAAATAACTGATTGATGTAGTTGGAAATTGCAGCAGCATCTTCTTCAAATACGCCCAGCAAAGAGCGGGTCTGTAACAATCAAACAGCCAAAACACCAACATGGCAAGTTAAAAAAGTAGCATTTAAATGTCATGGAATTTCAGAGTTAAATAGCACTGCTTCAGGTTTCATTAATGGAAAGTTTGTTTACTGTTTACAGGAATGATACCTGTTGCATGCCAAAGAATCTTATCCAAGCTCAGCCTCACTCCTGCTGTCAGCCTCTCTCCAGGTTAATACATTTTCAGAAAGGAAGGGACCAAGGGAGATGAACAGCTGTGTTAAAAAATTGAACCTGTGGGCAACTACTGGAACCACTATGGTCCACCCCTAAGGAAAAGGGTAAAGATGACTGGTATAAACAGCATGCCAGGAATACACGTTTCTTCTGCAGTGAGATCCAAATAAAGGCTGTGGTCTTCCCACACTGCCCAACCTGCACGAAGACAGTTACTGGCTGTGCTTCGACCTGTAATTCACCTGTGCAATAACCACCAAGTCTGTGATCAAAAGGCTGAGGAACTAAACACCAAACCAAACAATACAACCTACATCTGGCTGTCCTCAAGACAAGTGTTTTCACCACTGCAAGGGAGTGAAAAGATCTGTCCTCTTGTCCTTGGCCCAGCTTGTCAGTCTGTCTGTTCCTTAGCTGGTGTCAGCCCCAAGCCTGATGACTCTGTGTTCTACTGCACTGCCCACATCACTGCTGAAGGTGCTTAACAGCATCCACCTCAAAAACCAACCTCACTGTCCACCTATTAGACTTCAAAGCACTGATCTCTGTCGGTGAGCCCACCTATTCAGCCAGTTTTTCCACTCAGGTCAGTCCGAACCTCTCCCTTTGGCCAGAAGAACGTTACCAGAGAGTCCTTGTGCAAGCCGAGTGACACCCCCTGCTCTTCCCTGGGCTGGAATGACTGACTCGGGATGAGCAGGCAACCAGGTCACTCAGGTATAATTTGCCCTTTAAGCTTAAATGAGATGCTGACTCGGTGTTCTTGCATCCTTTTTGCACTTGGAAGCAAAGTTACTCCTCACCATGAGGATATCGAATGGCTTCCTTCCACCAGGACATGCATCCCAGAAGGGGAAGAGCAGAGGATGTACCTGTGACTGCACAGGCTCCATGAGCTTTTCCTAATCTAAAACACTGGTTGGGATGCTTGGATGTAGAAACAGGAGTATTGCTTGCAAGAGCCACAAGAGAAACACTTTAGTAATGTTTTAGCAAAAAGACTATGCTTTGGTTCTAGGTTTACACTAAAATTGATGCCCGGACAGAAAACTGAAAGAATCATAAGTACATAATTGGGAGGTTTTCCCAAATTATGATGTTAAACACTTGAAATTGGAAATTCTCTTAGTCTTCCCTAGGCTGAATAACTGTGGTTTCCTCAAAGAGGAAGGGAAGGAACTAATGGGGCCTGGGAAAAGAATAAAAGACTGGTATAAGAAGTCTGGACAACAGATATCTAAATACTAAAAATATAAACAAAGAGCATAACACAATAAATAACTTTAATGCTGGTTCTAGTTTATAAAACAAGTGGAAAGGGGAGACAAAGGAAAGAGGTGGAGAACTCAGATCTTTGCCAGGTGTGGCAACATGTGTCATCCTAACAGCCACGACTCTCCCATTAAAGGAGACAGACACGAAAGAATGCAAAAGAAAAAATTACATGGTACTATAACCACTGAATTATATACTTATGACCTTTAAACCTGTCCACAAATAAACCTGAACTTGTAATTTCAAAGGAGTATCACGTAAGGTTTCTGGATTACACTTACTCTTCAAAACCAAACACTGAAGAAAAATGCTTTTTTATGTTTCTGATGTTAAAAAAAAATGCCATTGTATGATACTGATAGAAAGAAATTAACCTGCAACTATAAACAAATCATGGCAGATTACTGCTTAGCAGAAAATTAGAGGAATTGTTCACTCCTGTTTTTAGCAAAACTTTGCCTCGTTTTGCATGTTCTTTAGGATGCTTTCAAGCTGTGTATATGAGCAGGGAAACAGGAAAGCACCAGTGAGAAGTTGCACAAAGAAACCACTTGGTCAGAAGTCAGTGAATTGTGAAGGCTTCTGTGCCATGCTATGTACTACTCACAGGTGATATGCAAGAGCCTGTGCTATCCAGTCTCTTGGCTTTTTTGTTGTGCGATGCTTTGGGAACGCAAATCAGTCTGAGCAGAAACTCTCCCTAAATATACACTGAATACAGCGTGTAATATATGTCCTGAGTTAATACTTAAATTGCCCTGCTTTGCATAGCAAAAGACTATGTAAACTTGGCATTAGGTTTAAGCCCGACAACACAGTGGTTAGATTTTTATCCTGTGACAACAGGAAGTAAATGGGGTTTGAAATTTTAGAAAAGCCCTTCCTTCCCTCAGACACAGAATAAGTTAGATGTTTATATACCTACAGTTGCTGTCTGGAGCATGTCTAAGCTCCGGGCTGTAGTTCAGCACTAAACAATGACCTGGGCTGATGAGCTTTTTCATTATCACAGTAGGAATGCATCAGTCATGGCAACTCCTCAAGAGGAGAGTTCTGCTTTCTTCAAGCAACATATGTTCCCATTTTCATTGCACTGATTTCAAAGTAACAGAAATGGACTAATGTAACAGAAAGCTATAGAACCCTTGCTGTGTTCTTCTAAGACTTGATTGCCAGAATTCACCTAAAATAGAAAATGGTATTGGCAAATCCAATTGTTTAAGCACATCCAACTCACTGGGCTGAATTAGCCTTTGCTAGCCTGTGTCACAAATTACCTCAAAAGACTAGAATTTACAATTACGTTCCAATAAGAAACCTTTTTTGCATTTGCTTCCCAAATGTCCTCAGATGATCCTAAGTTTATCTTACATTTGGCATTTCCTATAAATATGAGTAGTTCTGACTTCCTTAAACCGAGAACAGACCTTCAAGAGATTTTTTTTTTAATCACTATTATTGTAACACTTTCAAAAGTTTTTCCTCTCCGTGAGATGACACCAAGTTTAGCCATGACAGAGGCCCCATGACAGGCCAGATCTCATCTCACATGTAGTATTTGAGCTATTTGGGGCACTGTCGTTCAGAAAGTAACAACTCCCTTTCTGCATGGTCTTCTAGCACCTCCCCTTGGTTTAGAGTTGTCAAAATGACTCATTTCAGAGGGTTAAAATTCTCTATTAAGCCAGTGAAAGTTTTTCTTCCTATGCCCAAGGAATCAAAGCTACCAACACAGATGCTGTTACAATACAGGACGTCTTGCTCACTATGGAAACTGTGCATCAGAACAAGGATTTTAATTTAAAAGGCTGCAATAAAGGAAAATACACTGTAAACTTTTTTCCCCCACATCTAAGAAGAGCAGTACAAGTACTTGCTGTTGTTGCTGCCAGCGACAGAAACCCGTGCAATGGAATAAAGCCTTTCCTGCTTTAGACAGAAATGCCACCGCACCACAGGGCATCTCTGACAAAGGTCAGGCACAGCGATGCCACGGAAGAATCGGGGCAATTAAAGGCCTTTGGGCTCCATGTGCTTCCCCCCCACTGTCAGCACAAACCACCGCCGCCACAACCTCACCCAACACCTCCTTTTCACAGGCATCTATTAAACCTTAACGCGGTTTTAGCAGAAGATAAAGATAAGACAAATCGCCTTGAGAAGCGAAGACGGGATTTTGTCATCACG
>VZRE01001009.1:20231-33494 GCA_013396775.1 Cephalopterus ornatus | reverse complement strand
TGAACAAACCCCAACTTCTATTACAGTTATCATCCAAAAGCAACAGCTAGGCTAAACCAGAAACTGTCATCCCTTCTGCCTTTGCAGCATGTGTGCTGAATCTTCTACTTCTCCAGATCTTTCCTGGAGAAACAAGGGGACACAGAGACCTTCATCCCATCCTGGTCTACCTAATACTGGCCACCCTCTAAGAACAGGCCCCCTGCCCTATTCCCAGCAGGCCAACACTCTCTCACCCTCCCAGTGCAAATCTACAACACCTCCCTTCTGTCCGAGCTCTCTTTTGCCATTAAGACATGGGAGGTTTTTTTACAGCTCCCTGTTGCTGCTTCTAGCAGTTGCTACCTCTTCTTCCTCTGTATATTCATGGCAGTCTTCTGTTCTTTTCCAGGGGGCCCTATCACAAACACAGAGCCACGTTCAAAACCACAGAAGACAAATGATGTGTTTCTGACCAAAATGCCCCCATAAGGGCCAGAACTGGGAAAATACATGGATTGATTCTTGTGCGGGTGCTTTACATCTTTCTGGAGTGGAGATACTTTTTAAGGAAATAATAGAGACTGTCTACCCAAGGTCTGGAGGACTACACTGAATTTAGGTGGATCTAATCTCATTTGTTCATGGTGTGCTTTGAAGGAAAGAGATTCTGCTGCAAAGGCTACAAATCCAAAGGAAGTCTGGCCCTACTATTGGAAAAAAGAGCACGCTTCTGGCATGCTGATGGTGCACAGCTTAGCTTTCCCTTCATTTGTGTGAACAGTGGGACAATAATCAGGAGGTAAATCCTATTCAGGCATAACTCGAGTCATTTTGAATGGTGTTCATCTTCATTCTAGGTATCTGCAAAGTAGATGTGTACACCCAAGCTGCCAAGTCTGGGTTCCTTTAATAGTCAAAGGAAAGAAATTGGCAGTTGTTTGAAGAATTTTCAGGGTTAAGTGAACCTTGCCCTTGGTGCTGTTGACAGAAGTTTGGTCTGGGCTGAGATGCAGATGTCTGTGGTGAAATCCCACCCGGGCTGTAATAAAATCTTGGAGGACGTCCTGAGACCCAAGTGATTCTGTGCTATGAAAGGAAGATGTGGAACACAGGAAGACTGTGAATGAATAATCTATTAGGAACAAGAAATTCCTGTTCAGGTTGTGACTCTACCAAGTTAACACGAAGATGGATGGTTTTTGAATAGGGAAAAACAGGTGTAACAGACCCCTGTGGACTTCAATATTGGGGACAAAACACTACAGACAGCAAGTCATCCATTTCAGGGCTAGCTTGCTGGACTGTGTATCCTTAGGACACCGAAAGAAAGTTCCCGTGGGGCTTGTCAGTAGGTGAAAAGGACGGAAATAGGATTTTCTAGGAAGGCAGGTGGTGACTGAGTAGCACTTCTATTTTTGGTTTTTTGAGGTCACTCTATTTGTTTTGAAGTCATTCTAATTCAGGACTGGAAGAGGCCAGGAGTTGATTTTTGGCTACAAATTTGGTTTGAACTTTAACTGAGCGGCATCTTTCTGTGGCATGCAGCCATGTAGCCACGAGGAGGGATTTTGAAGGGCAGTAAGAGGCAGGATTGGCAGTGTCCCTCAGGCTGGTCATGTACAAGTGCCAGAATGACCTGACCCAGGTTGGGGCCATCACTGCCAGGCCTCTGCCTCCCATCTGCTTGGGATAACAGGACTGCTGGGGCTGTGCCAGGGAACACCAACTGCCAGGCGGATAAGGGGACTCTGGTGTCCTCTAAAGACAAATGCATCAAGTCCTAAGCCAAACAGGCTAATGACAGAGAAGAGGAGGCCTGGTTCTGCTCTTCTCTTGAAACACTACGTGTCTGTGGTTTTGCCTGTCATGTCCTCGACAGTGGATCTCCAGGAGGAGGGAATGGTAAGTCTCAAGACAAGAGGATTGCTGCTCACTTCAAACCTTCTTCATGGGGAACGTCTTACTGAGATCTTGCACACTCTGTCAGTGTGCTAAGCAAGTTATCCATCCTTGAATGAAACCTTTTTTAGCAATAGCCTTGGCAGCCGTGGCCTTGGCATGCACACGTGAAAGAAGGAAACCTCTTACAAAGGTTTAAGTAGGCTTTTTCATCTATTCCCCAAGGAAAAAAAATCTGGTCCACTAGCTCCTCACTTAGCATAAATGCTGGTTTCAAAAAGCCTTGCTAAACGATGTCTGGCAAAATCTATGATGGAGGAGTAAGAAAACAAATCAGGGACTTGTGTTTGGAAAAGCTTATTCTTGTTTGAATGCTCTGTGAGACAGTTTCCTGAAACCTCAGAGGGACAGTAACCTTACAGATATGGTGCTTGGAGTCAAAATTAAGTTAGATTTTTTCCTGTTCTTGTGGAGCCCTGTAATTACAATAATATTTGGGTTACATGGTTGGTGAGCTAGAATTATTTCTCGTAGCATAGCCAATTGCTGAGATAGAGATGTATTTTGATACTTTTCCATCTCAAGCATGCCCAGAAAGCACACAGCTTAACTCTTATATGCTGTTGTTTAAGAACTGGGATAAAATCCTCTAAATATAGTAATGGCTTTGACACTGGTACAAAATTGCCCCCTTTCCCTGAACCCAGCACTAGAGTGGGGCTGGGAGGGAATGCTGCAATAATCAATCACACCTTGATTGCAGTACTTTTTCTGCTCCATTGTTGCACTGAGAACTGCAAAGTGGCTGAGGAAATGTTTTTATCTGAACAGAAAAGGAGCATATTGGGTCCAGAGCAGCACTTCTTGGAGTTAGTTCCTAAATTAGTTGCTTCAGCGTATGTCTAATGTAGTTGTTATTCTTCTGGGTACCACCAAGCTTTGGTTCCTCAGGCTGATGTTGGCTGCTGCTGAATTTGCTGCTGGCATTTCTCCAATGGCAGCACAAGCTTTCCCAGGTGGTTGGAATGCAGAGCCCACAGTAATATATGGCCACTCTCATCCTCTTGCCCAGATGCAGCAATGTGTGCATTAGCTGACATCTGGCTGTGAGGCGTGATATGTTTTGGGGAGGTGCATAGCTGATATCCCTGGTATCCCATGGGAAGTCACATCAGAGAGGTCCCATATGCTGCTGCTGGAGATCCTGTGCTCTTTCCAGGTGGGTGCATTTGCTCCTCATCCATGTCAGAGTCTGCAGAGAAGCTGAGGCCAACCTTCGTCTGGCCAAATCCTGACCCAAAAAGAAGGCTCATTCTGAAGAGGGCTGGCAAACTGAATTCCTGTGACAGATAAGGCAATTTCTGTAGGGTAAAAAAATATGGCTACAGACCAGCTGGAAACCACCAGAAGTTTGTTTCCACTGCAGAAGCTAGATTGCAATAGCAGAAAATATCCTTAACACTAAGTAGTTTGTCAACCAGTGAACAAAAGAATTTCTTGCACAATTCAGAGGAA
The DNA here is from genome assembly GCA_013396775.1 of Cephalopterus ornatus. Taxonomy (NCBI): domain Eukaryota; kingdom Metazoa; phylum Chordata; class Aves; order Passeriformes; family Cotingidae; genus Cephalopterus; species Cephalopterus ornatus. Next base: position 30,098 of record VZRE01001009.1, on the reverse strand, counting down.
TATGCTAATATATTTGTAAGGAAAGGGTTTAAAATTGCACAGCATGCATGATACATGTGGGGATTTTGTCTCATGGCTATTGGCAATTAGAAGGAATAGAGAGAGAACTGAATTTGCTCTGTTCTTCATTCCATGGAGCACAGGGAGGCTCAACCACAGCAGATACTGCAGGCCAAAAGTATTCAGTTGAGCATGCATTGCATGAGTCCATGGCAAGGAGAATCTGCACAGAGTTCAAAGAACAACTTTCTGCATGACACTGTGGAAAACATATCACGGTAAAGATGTCACCTAGAGAAGGTTTTGTTGGGCTAATCGAATATTAGGAAAAAGTTCTTCAGTGAAAGGGTGGCCAAGCACTGGAACAAGCTTCCCAGGGAAGTGGTGATGGCACCAAGCCTGTCACTGCTCAAGAAGCGTTTGAACAATGCTCTCAGGTGGTTTACCTGGATACTTATGGGTTCCTTCCAGCTCAGGATATTCTATGATTGTAATTACTCAGAATTCAGTGACTAGTTAAGTATTGGTTATTCACTTCCAAACTATTATGATTTATATCATGTTTCACGTGGTGTGACTAAGCTTTGATTCCAACAGAGTTGTTACAAATATTATTAAGAAAACTGTTTTATTCTGAAAGTAAAACAATGCATAGATTTATTTTCTGTGCCTTTGAAAAATAAAACCAATAAGCAACAAAGGTATGCCAGGTTGAGGTCTTTTTATGTAAATGTACTTATGTTAAATTGCTCAAAACAGAAACTTCATTTCTGTGGTGTAAACCATTTTCTTAACAATTTGTTTAGTCAATATAGCAATGACAGAACCACTCTTAAAAGTGAGCATCTAAAAGACTTGCAAATTTATAGCAGCTGGCTTGTGTTATTCACAGTCCACTTTTTCAGACTGGTTGGAATGGAGCATACTCGCTCTTTTCTCTGGATGCTGGCTTAGGACTTGCTAAGACAGAAGGGCCCAGGAGACTTTGGGGAAACTCATTCTTGTCTAGATCTCTAACTGGAATGTATCCAGAAGGATCCATCTGTACTTGTCCTACTCAGAAGAACAATTGGGATTCAAAGCTAAGTGAAGGAGATAGCTATATTGCAATGGAAGAGCAGATTGCTAGTGTAGATGCATCTCCCTATACATCTTGTTAGTGTAAAAACAAATGGGATGAGGACTCCTTTTCTCTTGAGCTTCCTCCAACTGATGAGAGATTCCTTCAATTTTCTAAAGTGTGAAGGATAGTTTTTCATTTTGTTGTTGGATGTTTCCTTCACATTATTTTTTTCCATTTGTTTGCTTGTTTGTTTGTGTAGCAGTTGTTATATCATCTATAAACAGGAAAGAGACTGCATGTCTCCCCTGTCCTCCTGCTTTTAATGCTCCCTAAAAATAAATTCTTCTGTCTCGCTCTCGTCTTCCCAGATGTTACATCTCTCTGGAGCATAAATAACTGAATAACTTAGTACTCATACATGATGTGATACCTTTGATTTTAGTGCATCAAAAATAGGTTCTGATGTAGAGAGTGTCAGTATCAAAAGTGAAGGCAAGCGCTCTGTTCTCATGAATTCAAAGTGAAATGAGCACTTTGATGTGAATTTCAAATGAACACGGAGGGAGTGGTTCTTTCTAAAGTAGTTCAGTCAGCACCTGTAACCTCTTAAACTGCAGCCCTATCTCTCATGTGAATCAATATTTGAACTAATATTTGCTTAGGACTGAGGCATGATTTATATGGGAGTCTTGGTTTTGCAACAACTGCTGTGTTACTCAATCAGATTCCCAGATGGCTGGTTAATACATAACAAACCAGATTTGTAAATTCAGTTGGCACGTGCTATCATCAGAATGGAAAGGGGAAATTAATTATATCATGTTGTATTTAATTCATAAGTCTGTTAAATACCTGTAACTGAGTGCTACATGCTCTGGTTAGAGAGGCAATGGGTTTCATTCTGTTTTCAGAGGATTTCTAATCTGGATTGATTTTTTGGTGACCGTTTTCTAGTTGTCATAAGTAATTGTGTTATTCCTCTTTGTCAAAATGGAAAAAAAATAGGATTAAATTAATTACTTACAAAATGCCACATTAAAAAACTCTATAGTGTGTAGCACCATTCTGGTAACAATTAACAGTGAGCTTAATTCTGGGGTCAAAAACCAGCCCACAGTTGTGAAGTTTAGTTGTATCACAAAACTACTCTGGCTCTGTGTAAAGTTACCCTTACCTCCCGCGCATTGTCAGTGATTGTTTCTGAAGGAAGACCATTTGTCTGGATGAGGAGTTTCACACAAAAATCCACTCCATTCATTTTATGCCAATATTGCAATAAAAAGATTAATTAAAGTCTAAAGACCTCTACAATAAGCAGTTATTGTTAATCAAAGATGCTAGGTCAGAGGACTTACTTTGAAAATGCTGTTTGATCTTTTGGAAGACATATTGTTTTATATAAAATAAATGAGCACAGGAAATTCAGAGTAATGTGTTTCCTCCTACAGATAGCAATGGTGACTTAAATCTCTTCAGATAGGCTAAGAAATCCTCTATGTCTGTGTAAAACAGACAAGACCTGTAGCTTTCTAGGTCTCAGGCTAGAACACTTAAAAAATCAGTGTGTCTGTGTGTGTATGTAATAACACAGTCAGCCCCTGAAATGTTCTAACTTCTTCGTTCTCATCATCCTCCTGTATTTACCCTGTCTGCCCTTCACATGTGTGCTCTAAGTCCGGTGACCACTTCTTTGGCAGTCAGTTCACCATGAATAATCACACTGTGGTATATTTGGAATCATTTTCTACCTTAATGACCTTTCTTTAACCTCAGGCTGTTCCTTGTTATCACTGGGAAGGAACAAATGTGTCTGAGTGAGGCGAACGTCTGATGCTCTTGCCTAGAACATGTATCTTACCTCAGGCTCTGCACGCAGAGTTCCACTGCTGCTATTGCTGCAGGCTTGGCTTCTCAAAGATTCCAAAACTTCTTTCTGCCACCTCCTTACTCTGAGTGCACCCATGATAGAGGTTTAATGGCCTATGAGGAAATAACCAGCTAGAAACCATTCTTGGGCTGAAATGGGAAACTCTGCCAGGATGGTATAGAAACTACACCAACTGCTTAAGTATAATCAGCACTCAGGTCAAGACTATGGTGTCTGGAATCCATATCTAGAATCCACCTTTTTACATCCTAACACAGGAAAAAACTGTACCAGGCTCGAATAACCAGCAGTACTGGAGTTGCAAGTTCCATCACAAATCAGTCACTTCAGCTCGCTATAAGTCCATTGTTATGCATGCTTAGCATAGCAAATTGCTGCATAACAAGCAAAAACAGAAGGGGGGAAAAAAAGAAGTCCAGTACATTTTAAGATTAGTCTATGCCCTACCTCATTATTTAGGTAAATAATAGATTATGTAATGTTTTAGAAATGTATGCACATTTTTATTTTACTACTGCATATATTCATGTAAGTGTACTCTGGAATCTTTTTATTGCGTTGTACTTAAATATAGAGCATTTACTATCATGTTAATGGAAGCTACATGAACATAAGAAGGAAGTTTTCTAGTTGGCTTGCTCCTGCTCTGTACATGTCCAGTGAATGCTCTTGGGTTCTTCACAGCACACAGGCTCTGAGCATTTAACACAAGCAGTGACAGTGCCTGGTTATGGTGCACTATCTGCTTTGTCCTACACAATTCTTCGCAGCCTTTTATTGGTGACCATTATTACATCCATGGTAATTAATTCTGTGGCTTTTTTTCCCCCCTCCCTAGTCACCCCATCATACCTACCTCATGCCAGCCCACTTGCTGTAGGGCAACATGCACCACCTTGTGTAAGCAATTTGTCTGTATTGCATACTTGAAACAGCTAGTGGCTCTGGCATGTTCTTCCTTGCAGCAGTTTTGTTTGGCTTTCAGATATACACTTCCACAATGGAATTCATAATGCACAAAATTTTAAGTCCTATACCTGGCCACAGTAGGCATATTGGAAAAGACACAATTTATCAGTTTAGAATTTCCTGAGTGTTTTCAGTGGTTTTTGTGGTAATTTTTAACCCTAGGAAGAGTTACAAAAACATGCTATTAAAGAAAAGAGACTATATCCAGTTTCTTTTTCTACTGGCAGGCTGAAATCTATCCCAGTGAGGCTGCAAAGGATGCGCAAGGAAAGCTACAGATGTCAGGTGGCAGGTCAGCTCTTGAACAGGAGAGCAGTAGGGCACCAACACAAGCTGGGAGCAGGAAGGGGAAGCAAAGAGTCTGTCCCTCTGTGGCATGGGTGGCTCTGTCACAAAAGGGCAGTGGTGCAAACTGAGCAAGCAAAGACGACCTCATGGTTGAGGACCCCCCTCCGGTGCCTTCCACGCATTCCTCCAGCCTGCAGAACCAAGCACAGCCCTGACCTGACGAGCTGCTTCTCGCCCAGAACTAATAAAACCAAAGATTAGGAGGGAAGAGAGAGCCAATTCAGTGCAGGTAAAGCACTGGTTACTATAGCAACTGCTTTCTTCTTTGAGCATAGGTTGGGAGGACTCCCTTGCAAGGGGATTTCTGTGCAGTCCCCAGGCTGGAGGGGGAAGTTGCTTCAAGAATCTTGTTTGACAAAGGTTGCGTGGCTGCACTCTTGAACTCTGCTGGGGATCGGGGTAGGAGGGAGGGGGGCGGAGCTGGAATAGGGTTGTAGAAGAGCTTGACTCTTCATCCAAAACTAAAGCAGAGGTTGAAGTGTCTGAACTCATGGGACAGAATAATAAACTAACTGGGCCTGTTTTAAAAGTGGTACTCAAATCATGGTGTGTTGTTCTGTGGGTTGCAGCTACACCTGAAGCTGGCGCTGTACCTCAGTACCTTACACAACCAGGAGTTTTAAGGCTGGAGTTTTTAAAAGACATAAGAGAATATTTAGCTAATTCCTACTGGATTTTTGAATCTGAGGTCCTAAGGAAGTTATCCAGATGGGTTTCTTCAATAAGACCAAACTGATGCAGAATAAGAAATTAAATCGTTTGTAATATAATAAAGGCTTGGTGAGTTTGACTCTGGGAAAAGTCATTCTCTGGGACTAGGGCCAGGTAATGTTATCTTAGAGTACTGCTTGGAGTACCTGGCACTGTGCAAGCTCTAGGTCTTTGTGGTTACCTTAGACCAACATAGCAAATGAATGAGCATATTATCCTTTCAATAGGGCTGCTTTCTGGTGTAACACACCCCTTGCATTCACAGGAGACACAAGTACCAACCAGTGCCCAGGCCAAATGCCTCCTCTTTACCCTCCTTAACTCTGTCTGCTCTGGTAGGTACACTGCAAGGGTCAAAGCTGCACCTCGTATTTGGTGCTGGAAACCAAATACAGCAAGAAAATAAAACAACCTATGATTGTCTTGAATTTAGTCCTGAAATTCTCTCTCTCATGATGTCAAAGCACAGAAGATGCAAATGCTCTTGATAACGGATGAGCAAAAGGGGCTTTGGGTGAAATATTATGCCTCACTCTTCTCCCTAGGGTGCTTACTGTCTCTTTTTCCGTGCAATATTTTTGCTGGAGGCACTGATATAAGGAGAACGCTGTCTGCCATGATCCCACTACCTTTCCTATCACTGAGGAAGAGGAAGGAGGAACAGCTGTACAGCCTCTCTTGCAGCTGCATCTCACCTAGGTGGCTAACACAATTGCAAACCTTCCTAATCTCCGTCTTTCAGAGTAGCATTTTTTTGGCCACTGATGCAGGGAGTAAGAAACAGCAGCCTTCTTATTTGTTTAAAATACATCAAGAGTCTTACCAGATGTAGAACCAAGGAGTCAAAAAACAAAAGCAGGCTCCCTGCTCCAAGTGCAACTTGAATGCAGGACTAGGCTGGGAGTATTTGCTATGGCAAAATGCTCCCCTGTGAGCAGTACACTGAGGTGGTGAGCCAAGAGGCTCTGAGGGACTCAAGGACAGCCCTGAACTCTCACCCACACTCGCAACAACTGCACAGTTCCCATGGCAAAGTCTCTGGCCCCAAACTAGTTTTAGAAAGGGGATTCACAAACTCAACATCAACCTGCTACTGGTTCGTGAAGAATCAACAACTTACCAACACCTGCTATTGTGACATCTGCAAGCTTTTCAGCTGAAATAAGTATCTGTGCCCTATCATTCTCTCTATGCCATGTGGCAGATCCAGCCTTAGGTGGAATTTGATCTTGCCAGTAAAATCTGCTGCCACTTGGTATAATACTGAGAAAGACTTGTGAAAGAAAGTTAAGTGCGTTATGAGTCAGAATTCTAGACTTAGCTCTTTTGTGAGCAATAAGCAATTTCTGCTGCAAGAATGCAGCTGGTGTTAATAAAATCATCATCAGTCTAACTGCTGCAATTCCCTTGCTGCAGACATACATTACAGAAAACTGGGGAAAAAAATTCCAGTAAGTTTTACTAAAACACACAAATTAATAAATTAACAAAAGGTTCATAGAAAAGAGATATGATGGACTATCTCCTAATTGAATGAATGATTAAGACTGCATTCAGACCAGTGAAAAGTAGAAATTTCCCTCAAGACTTGCAGAAGTGTCTCCATTACTTCAAAGGAAGTAGTGGACTCACTGACCATTATATTCTGTTCAGCCATTAATTACATGATCATGATACGGAGTTGAGGGCAAAGTAAATTACAGAGAAAAAAACATGGTCTGAGGGGAAAGAGATTTTTGTGATGAGTAGTTTTGTGTCCCTCCCTATTGACAGCAGAGGTCATACAAAGTCTCAAGGCTCTGCTCACACCAGAAGAGGGGAGCTTAGTCCAGACTGTACCTTGCTTACAGCAGAATTAGTCACTATGTGTTTGTCTGTGACCTAACCTTACTTATCTCTGTTACTTCCTTCACAGGCTTTAAAGCTAGGTTATCCAGGGGATACAGGCAGCTGAAGTATTACTCTCTTAATTGGTCTCATTTATTAGATGCTGCAGCAAATTAACCTATTATATGGAGTCAGAAATTGAACATAGATATAGAACCCATGTCTGCTAGCTACAAAAAAAGTGCATTAGTGCAGCTTGGTTGCTATGGTGTAAAATTTGACATAAGAAATATGAAGACACGTTTGCCTTTTCCCGTTACTGAAGAAGATGGCTAGTTGATCAACTAATCCATGGGGTAGGATATTGCATTGGTACCTAACAACAAGGTGCTTCTAAATGGAAACAGGTGTCAGTTGCTGCTGGGAACATAATCGGGCTTCTCAAACCCCAGGCCAGTATTTTAACTGATCAGTCAGTCTTGGAGCTTTTGAGCCAGTAATTCAGCACTTAATTCTCTTCTTTTAGTTTTTTTTCTGATGCCTTTTAAGTTTCAATATATTCCAGTGTTAGCAGAAGCCTTAGTTCTGTTGAATTTGACTATAAGCATTACCTAAGTGTAATTGATTTCTCCTTAGGAGCAGAAAAATATTACATATATAAATAGAAGAAATTGTTTTATATTCTTTTTTTCCTGATTGTTTTATTTGAATGTGGACTTAAAACTTCGGACAAGTACATCTTAGTAGCTCTCGAAAGAGAACCTGTCACTCTGTTTATCCATTTAATGCATACTACATGAAGAAGAGCATATAAATTTCTCATGCATTGCTCCTCCTGAATGTTTTGAGCTAAACGAGGGAAGTTCTTGAATAAGAGCAGAAAATTGTTTATTTTCCTGTTTAGTGAAATCACTAGCTGTCTTTCCACATGCTCTGCTGGGTTTTGCATCATACCTTCAGACCATTCATCGTTGGCACTGCTGCCAAGGCTACTAATCAAACCAGAACTCATTAAAGGACTGAAACCCAAGCTAAACTCACTCTAAGAAAGGGTGTGTTGTAATAAAAAGGATATAAAAAAATAGTTCGTAATCTTCCTATCTCCTTTTAAATTCTCTGATACTTCAAAAGAGATTACTGGAGGTTCTGAAGCAAAGCTTATGACTCGGTATGAACAGCTATCAGCGAAGTGGCCAGTAACAACGAGTCAGAGTTTTCTTGTCTAGTAAAAGTGGATAGAATTCTCTATACTCAAGAAAAACAGATATTTAATTTCTCTGATTTTACTGCCTTTTCTTTCCACACTGATAGCAATCTAGAAAAAAATCAGTTAAGTAACTCTAATTAGGAAAAAAAATAAAAATTAAAAGCCCTGTTACTCATGCTATCATGACAAGGCAGTGTGAAGCTCAAGCACTTGGAAACAGAGAGGCCCATGTGAAAGGCAAGATTTTTTTGGTATTTTCACCACTTCTTCCCACACACAGAGACATCAGCATTTGTTGCAGAAGAAGCTTTCCATCTGTAGAACTGTGTTTTGGTATTTAGCTATTCAACATCACTGATGTTGTCAAGTACTTCAGCAGGGACCTGAAAAAGAAAGGGCTTCTCTGTAGCCCTGTGTTGCCATCTCCAGCAGTCACTGCCTGTGTCCTCTCCAGCATCCTAATCTGTGCCCGGGTTAAGGGATTTTATTTAATAAATTAATATCTGAAGCATAAGGAGAAAAGAAAATCTGTGTCTCTTCTGTCCCAGTTTGGCATCCCTAATTCATACAGTGCTCCGCCTCTAAACTAGAGCCTGGTATATCTCACCCAAAACAGCTTCGCTTGTGATGAAGCTGCTTTGCCAGCACAGAGACTGCTCTGAAGCCAGTTCTGGAGTTTTCCTGCCACTTCTCAGAAAATCCTTGGGCTACTTGGGGGTTTTCCAGCACTAGAGTGCCAAAATGAAGCACGCAGAAAAAACGAGGGAGCAGCCCATGCAGTGAAGGGAAGGGATAAGGGAAGGAGCATATCAGGAAGTCCCCTCGCAACCCAGCAATCCCCAGCTTTAACAATGATCACCACAAAAAATGACAACTATTATTACAAGAGCCCACAAGTTTCTCTCATATACAGTAAAAGACCATCAAGGGCGCGCAGCCAAAGAAGGGGGGGGGGAGGAATCAGAGAAGTACAAAGGTAATTCAAGGCTTAAAGGGATTTATTCCTTTAGTGCTCATTTATGACGCTGACGTATAAGATGTTAGGCAGCAATCCCACCGCTCCTGCTGGAGGGGCAGGAAAGCCGCAGCTCCTCCAGCGGGGAGTGCCATCACCGCTCCCACCCTCGGGTGCCGCCGAGGAAGGACCGTAAGGCAGGTGCTGACGTTTCCCAAAACGGGAAAACATTTCTTTCCAACGCCAAAACTGTCAAAGAAACGCAGCTTGGAAGCACTGCGTGTGGACACTATTTTTGTTCTTGCCGCTTTACCCTTTTGTTCAGGATTTTCTCCCGAGCCACGAGAGACCAGTTTACCATGCGGGCCTCACACGGTAACTTTCGGTACGGAGCAGATTTTAAATAAGCATTTTGTTCATTGCCGCCATCCACTTCCCATCGCGAGGGGATTTCCCACATGTTTCGGTGGCCCGTCACGGGGCGAACGGCGCCGGCACGCAGTGCAGGCTCGGCACGGTGCCGGCTCCATCCAGCACCGCATCACCGCGGGCACAGCGGCTCGGCTCCATGGCACGGCGCACCGCGATCCGCCGCTCCCGGTTCCCTCTTTCCCCCGTGCCCTCAGCGCTCCCCTCGGGCTCAGCCCCCGCCCCGCGGCCGAGCGCCTCGTGCTCCCCTTCGCGCGCACAACCAATCGCAGGCGCCCGCAGGAGCCGCGAGCCGGGGGCGCGCGCACTCCCCCCTGCCTTTCCCCCCCCACCCCCCGCTGGGGGGGCGGAGCCGAGGGCCGGCTCCAGCCAGTCAGAGGCAAGCGGGAGGGAAGCGTGAGGCGCGAGCGGGCCCGCGTGCCGAGCCGCCTTATAAAAGGGGGGGCCGGGCACGAGCGCGGGGCTCACTC
>VZRE01001009.1:0-19902 GCA_013396775.1 Cephalopterus ornatus | reverse complement strand
CAAGGAGTTCCTGCCGGGGGCCTGGCGGGGGCTGCGGGAGGAGCAGCTGCACATCAGCCCCATCAGGTCAGCGCGGGGGGGGGCGACGCGAGGCAGCCGCGAGGAGCGACGGGCTCTCATTTTTATTTCATTTTGTTTTTTAAAATGCCTCCTGAATTTGGCTCTGTGGGCGGACGGCAGCGGGCTGGCTGCCGCAACCCCGTGCCCGAGCGGGTGGCGGTGCGGGGGGGGTGCGGCTGCTGCTGCCGCCTGCGGCTGCTGCATCGCGACGGCCCCGTGTCGGCCCCGCGCCGGGGGAGGAGCCCCGGGCCGCGGCGGTGGAAGGGATGGAGCCGGCACGAACCGCTGCACCGTGCCCGCAGCGCCCTGCTGGGGTAAAAGGGCCCCTCTGGCCCGGCCCCGGCTGCTCCGGATGGAGCAGTCAGCAGGTGAACGCGATGTATCGATGATGTGAGTCATCTTCTAGCGCACATAGTAGCGAATGCTTGTGACTCAGCACGTTGGCAGCAGAAATATGTACATTTGGGATGTTCTAGAAGCGATATGATGTAATGTGTTTGAGATTCTTGCCTCTTTATTTTATTTTAACTAAACCGGAGTTAGTTCAGAGTTTCCCGTTTGCACACCGCTTGTCTAGCGTCTTCATGATTGATCATTCTACCTGGTCAAATGTCGAGTCATGTATAGTTTTAAAGGGTAAGGGTATTACCTTCTTCCCCTCTGAGTTTGCTTTCTTAGTGTTTCTGCTTTTATTCATATACAAAATATACACACACATACCCTCGTTAGCTAAGGAATTGTAAACATTTGACAGAGCTCTGATGTATAAAAGTATGATCAAAATCCTATCCTGCTCATTTCTAAATGCATTTTAAAAGCCTTTTTAAAAATGGACAACTCATTGAAAGCCAGTGCAGGTGGTATTAGTGTTTCTAGATCATTTCTTCTTGACGTGATTGTAAGGAGTTCACGACAGGAGAGAATTTTTGGAAGACTGATATAGTTCCTGAACAGACTAGTCTGATATGTCTGTAATTTGCTTTGCTTAAGTTTTCATCTGTATTAATGTGTACTGCTGACTTTGGTATTTATTTTCTAAAGTCTCATGGTTTAGCACAGTAGTTACCTTTGCATTTCTTGGAAACTTCCCTGCTAAGACACCACTTCAAAATGGCTTGGTGGTTTCCAGATTGGGAAGAAGAGAAGGTGGGCTGAAACTTAAGACCATAAACTTAAACTGCCATGCTAATTGGCAGTTGCATTTCTTTGGCAAAAGTCTTCCCACCACTTTCATCCACAGAAAATGTGTGATATTGGTTTGCTGATTCTAGTTTCACTGCAGCCAGCCACTCGGTGTGCATTTTCCAATGTGTCCATCAATATTGCTGTTTTGAGTGCAAAATTGCATTCATGAACAGCTGCCAGGTACTAGGTAACACAGGATGAAGGGGTGCAGTTCTTATTGTTGGAGAGCAAAGAAAGATTCACGTCCAATCAGAATACAAATACATAAGCACATCTAACTGCTGTGTCTGTGGTTTAGGCTAGCGTTGAGTATAGGTGACCCTCTTGGAAGGGCTTCCCTTTGGAGTAATTTGTACCAATAAACTAACCGGTGGCTTTATCTGTATGAGCGAGATGTGCCCTTTTGACCCTTAAACAAGCTGTTCAGTCTGCTGACCTTTCAGGAGAACAATGCCTTTTATTACGGTCTCGTATGGATTTCCTTGATTAGAGGTACCTTTTGAAGTCTTAAGTGCGTAAAACTATAGGGAAACGTCTGTTTAATGGAGTTCAACCTCAGTAAGACACTCCTGTTTGTCTTGTCTGGTGTAAAAGAAGAGTTTCTGGGCTTTCATGTACTCTGTGCAGGCTGAGCATGTGTTTAAGTAATGTAACTATACAGGTTTTTGAGCTTTAATCCAGTATTTTTTTGTGAAGTGGGTTTCAGTGTGTTTAGTTTTTCTATTTAAGTATTGATGTTTTCACCTGTCTTAGAAAAGGTGGCAAATGTTTTTTCAAAAAAATCTGTTTAGCACAGTTCAGATGAAGCCAGAAGTTAGTATAACCAACCAATGTTCAGATTGCATCTGAATAGCTGGCTTTGCTTTTTGTTTGATATCCTTTCCATCTGTCTCTTGGGTTTTTTTCTAGCTGTTCACCTTCATGGTTCAAAGTTACTTCATATCTCTTGTCTCTAAACATCCTCTTTTTTGGATGCCTGCCAAGCCACCTGGTTCTCTTCTGTCTGCTTTCTTAAGCATGTTGTGCAGCTGCTGTTTTACCCTCTTTTCTTGAGATTTCTTTTTTCCTTCTCAGTCATTGACTTTGGATATGTAGGCCAGCCCTTGTCTCCTTGGTAGCCTTTTTCTGCAGAAAGTCTTTACTGCTTCCCCATTGTGCTAGGAGAGAACCCAGAAGAATATTTGAAAAAGCATTGAGAGGTATATCAGGTTAGGACTAAGAACTGCATTTTAGCCACTGCAGTTTGGATCTGCCATGGATTCTTGGAATCCAAGCACACTGCAAGGTAATACTAAATACTTACGCTTCGGGTTATTAGGAAAAAACTGTATTAGGTTGTGAAGAAGGTCACAGTGTGACAAATTCTAGAGTAGAATCCATAGCGGTTAAACTACGTAGCATGCTGTAAGTAAAGTTACTTTTTAAAATATTTGCTACCTCATCCCTTTACTGATAGCTACTCTGTTTGGATTGTATCTGGTTTGAAAGCTTTTGCTTTAATGATGAGACAGACAACACTTTTCAGTAGAGCTGATTTGCATTTCTATTTTGCAAGTAAACCAGAAGTTTCAGTACATTTTTCCTCTTATAGGAGAGGAAGAATTTATTGGTAAAATCTCTTGCAGAAGAGAAATTTGAGAACTTCATTAATGAACATACTGATAATAAGAAGAATATGGAAAGTCAATGCAGTAAAGAAAATGTGGGTTGAGTAGATGGGTGTTCTTCGTGAGCTACTAGAACTTCAAGAAACTTAGTTTCTCCAATCTAGTATCTATCTAAACTGATAAAGCCATAGAAAACAAATGCTGTCGCTTTTTCTTTAAAAACACTATTGCAAAACTATTTATATGAAAAGCCAGCATGTTTGTGTAACGCCTGGGTGATTGAAGCACAGATCTCCCTAGCTTGTGACTATCTTGATGAGATTCTGACTGTAACTTTAGATTTGACAAATAAATATGAGCATCTTCTTTAAAATAAAGAACTTTAATTGTAAATTTCAAAATTGAAAGTGTGTCCCTCAGAACAACAGCTTAAGACTTTCATCAGCAATGCTGTAGCATAGGTATTCAGGTTAAATCTTTATAGCTGAACTTTGTAGCTGTCTTCAGTGATACCAGCTGTTAATTCAAACTTTTATATTCACAGCATGGTTTTAAACTTACTCTGCAGTTGTCTTGCTTGTGCAGCCAAGTATATTTGATGAGACTGTATCACTGAAAATAACTTACAGAAGTCTACGTCTTAGTTGCTTGTTGCATTTTCACATCAATTTGTTCATAGTTTGAGCTGTGATTTGAATCAATAGATCTTAATGGTGAACTATGCACTAAGCATGAAGCTGCCATTTTTTTATCAAAGACTTAGATGTTATGAGGTATTGGTACTGGTTTTCCTGTTAGAGTAGACCAGTTAATTGTGCCAAAAGGTATGTGCACCTCTAATTTGTTGAAAATGAAACATGTATGCTCATGCAAGTTACCTGATAATGTATTTTTCTCTTTTTAGAGGTGGCCTCAGCAACATGCTGTTTCAGTGCTCACTGCCTGATTCCATTGAGACAGTTGCAGATGAACCACGGAAAGTTCTCCTACGCTTATACGGTGCAATCCTGCAGATGGTGAGTACATGGAGTGCTTTGGGAGTGGGAGGGTTTCTGTAGCTGCACTGTAATATCTTTGGAGATCTACACTTGTGACCCACTATGCAACTTTATTCTTTGGGGAATGTGTTTTACTGGTGGGAGGGTAGATTGCTAGCTGAAAGCAATTTTCTTTATGGTTTGTTATTGTCTAGAACTTACGCTCCTTTCTACACAGGTCCTGACTGGTGTGTGTTAACTGAAGGCTCATTTGCTGTCTGTTTGAGCAGTAATGTTTTGTTTATGGTGTTAAGTTTGGACTGTGGTGTTTCAGAAAAGTTTGCTACTGTACAGCATGTAGGACTTTGACATAACTAGCAAGATTGCAAGAGACTAAACTGCTTAATTTTAATCTTGGTAGCACTTATGAATCTCGAAGATTAGCTGAAGGTTTTGTCAAGCTTGTACAGTGCTCAAGCCTTTTATTAGATCTCATGGGTAATTGTGTTGCTGGAAAACTTGATCTGTAGTGTTAGAATAAGAATGAAGGATGAACATCAGTACCGTACAGTCATCTCATTCCAAAACATGCTTTCCTAAATGTGTGATAAGCCTCATAGCTGGCATAGAAGCTTAAACAGGTGTTTGTGAAACTCTTCTGATGTTACTTTTGTTTGGTTAGTAAAATATAAAACTGGAATTTGTCAAACCTTAAGAGAAGCGGTTGGCAAACCTGTTTCAAATACTAAGGTTTAAAAGCAAGAATACTTTGTAAAGGTGATCTCTTCTAAAGCTTACAGACTCTTACTGTAGGACTGTACAGCAGATCTTCTTAGCCACCTCTGCTAGACATTTGATTATATTGCAAATAAGTAATCATAATATAAGTGTTTAACCTTATGAAAAATTGCAGCTTCATAACATGACATTTGTATGTTGGCAGTTGTTTCTATTTGACTTAGAGGGTCTGGTTTTATCCATTGATTTTTATATTTTCCAGTACTCAGTCACTTGCTTTGCACAACTGATCCAATATCTGCAGGAGATTGACTGTTCCTGAAATTTCAGCCCATTCTTCCTGCTTCTGCTGTCTTGACCAAGCTTATTATTAAAAGTCTTATTGGATACTGTCACTTTACTGACTTTAAAGTCTTCTTTTATTATATTATGTGAGTTATTAACTTTCCTGTGGTAGCAAACTTTACCAGAAATATGTAAAATATTCCAGTGGTTTGAAAGAGCATGAAATGCTTGGCTGCACCACTGTATGTGTTGGGAAAGTTAAACTCAAACAACAGAAGTGTACAGAAGTTAATGAATTCAAGCTTAAATAGTTTTTAGTTTAAGAGAAACCAAAAGCAGAGTGAAAAAAATGGTGGTGAGAGACTTTGATTTTGAAATGATTTCTAGGATTGATACTAAGTTTGGGGGTTTTTTTTCAGAATTAATGTTTTTAAGGTAATGCTGGCTTAATATGTAGAATGCTTGAGTAGGAACATGGGCTGTAAAATTTTATAGTAGTAGAGCTTCTGTTGCCCAAGAGCTGTGAAGAAATGTGGCCTTTCCCTTGGATTCTAGAATTTGGTTGTCCTCCTCTTCCCTCAGGGTGTTTAACTTGCCTTTTCTGTGCCCCTGTGCACTGAAGAAATCAAAATTAATTTTTGGGCTCTAAAATCAGAACTAATTTGGTTTGAAAATTGAAAGTGTGTTCATAACTTTCTAACCTTTCTACTCTTGGTGTTGAAGGATCTTTTGAGATGTCTAACTTCCTTTATTTCCGTAGTGGCAGTGAAATGACTGCTCTTGTTGGTGCAGTTCACTAAAGGTTAAGTAAGCAGAGAAAGTCCCAAGGTAAAACTTTCAGATTGCATTGAGGTTCACAATTTTTGTCAACAAACATTTGTCTCTTCCAGCCCCTCTACCTTAAATGCAAGTTAAAATATAAGCAAACTGTTTTATTGGGATATTTTGAAAACCTCACATAGGATTCCTATGAGTTTCTGGGTGGCATAAGCAGAATGTTATGACAAGCCTGTTAAGAGGGAGTAATTTAATATTTTTTAGTAAAGTTGCTTAAGTTAAAAACCCTATAGAAATTAAGGGACACTGCTTAATTAAGTTGAGTTTTGAGACCTTACGCTAAAATCACAACTTAATTCTCAATGACTTAATTGTAACTGCCACTGGGTATTAGTAGTTACCACTTGTTTGTTTGAGCCTTTGTAGCATGTTTTAACTCTTGTCCATTTTACTTTCTGTTGAAATTGGAGCATAAAACAGTGATATTAGCTCTCTCATTCCTTACTGTAAATACTGTATATTTATAGCAATGTGCACCAAATTGTTGTATGTACAGAAGACAAGTTTAAGTTAAAATTTTGAATACAAGTGAAAAATGGATACCCGATTACTAACTTTAGAATGAATGATACTGGCACCATAATTCTTTGAGCCACCTTTTAAAGGAACCTTTTTTGCAGTTTGAAAATAGCTCCAGTTTGCTTATTATGACTCTTGGAAGACACAAATGTCAGTACATGAAACTCATCCAATATAAACCATGCCAGCTGGCCAAAGCTGCCACACAGGGAAGGCTTTGTGCCTTCCTCTGTCATAGCTGATATGTTTAAACCAATTTTTTGTGTGCATGACTGTTTTGGGGGGAGTTGGGGGGTGATGAACTGAGCTGGCTTGGCCATTATTGTGAATGGTCGCACTGGCATGGGTGTTCATAAATCAAGGACTTCTCTTGAGTATATCCTTGAGCAGAATTTTTTTTTTTTAAGACAAGTATTGTACTTGTGACAGGTTAAAGTACTAACCACATTAAAACTCAAATGTTTGAGGCACAATGCAGATATGTCCTACATTGAAAAAAGGGAAATGTCTTACTCTGCTTCACTTATTCTTGCTCCATCTTAGTAACTAAACTTAAAGGGGAGCATTGAAAGTAAAACTCCTTGTGATAAAATGTCTTTCTGTTCGTTGTATTAGTGTTAACAACTGAAACAAAAGGTTCTCCATCAATATGCCACTTAATGTCCAGACTTTAAAACTGGACTTCATATGCAGATCATTAGTGTTTCTACTTAAATTCAGAATAACATCTTAGAAATGCTGATAGGATTTCAAGATAAGATAGCAACAACAAAAAAAAGCTCAAATTAAGGTGAATTTTTTTTAAAGTTCACCTAGCAAAAGGAAACTTGGGGATTGCTTCGCATTCTTTTACACATGTCAAAAGAACCTTGAACTCTGATTCACTGGGTCTCTGTTACTTTGCAACAGCCAAAACAAAATCTTGTGTATAAATGAGAAAAACAAACCAGTATACCTAATGTTCCTCTCTGGTCTCTCAATTTCTATGTGAGCAGATGCAAAATAAGTATAAATGGTTGCCACAGTTCTGTGGTAAATCTTTTCCATACCTGCCTTGCTGCCTTTTATTTTGTGTAACTAAATAAAATGCAGACTGCTGTGTAACTGTAATTATCAACGTCTTCTGTGGTTGTTGTTGTCCATGTCTGTTTGTAGCATGGAGTAACTACAAATCCCTGGCACTGGCAGACGGCTTGAAAGAAACCAAGCACCTCTTACGGGGATATATTTGTGTTGGGTGGAGTTAAGGGTGTTCTGGGGGTAATGTACCACTTTAGTTGTATATGCATGTGTTCTCTGCTGCAGGCTTGCCCATGCGATCGTGCCTAGAGCACTCTGGTTTCCAGGTGACAGACACGATTCACGGTATAGTATGAGATCTCTGAAGTTGGAGCATTCTCTACAGCTTTCATTTTCTTTAGTACTGGATTTCGTTTGTTAAAAATAAGCCTTAAGTAGCACCACCTACTACTGTCTGCGTCTGTTTACAGCAATAACAGAATATCAAAAAACTGCTACTTCCTTTTCTCTGCTCCCTCATAAGAGAATGGTGGCTTGAAATGAAGAGGATGAGAGATGTCTTTGGCTTTTGTACAGCTTGAACTGGGAATTCTTCACATGCTAGATTTTAGGATTTCAGCAAATTAGTATCAGTTCCTCCAGGTCTGACAGGCAAAGGTGATTAGCTGCAGATCCTTAGAAGCAGAAATAATTATTGCTGAATCTAAAGCTGGTTTTGTTCCTATACACTGAAATTCAAATTGATGTCTTCCAACAGCTTCTAGAAAAGTTTCCCCTGCACAGGTCACCTCTAAACCCCGAGGCAGTTCCTTGTAATGCTGTAATTTCTTGAGATTTGAATTCCTAGGGATTTGTCTAAGTCCAAGTGTTGCAGTATTTTGAAGTACTGAAAATTAAAGCTGAGTAAACTCAGAAAAATTGAGTTATAATGTTAAATTTGTGAGCAGAGCTAAAAGCTATTTGAGGGGAAAAAAAGAAATGCAAGTTACTTCCCTATACAGAATTCTCTGGCCAAGCATCATTTGGGATTTTTGATACAGATCCCATCTTCCAGCTACAAGAGAAATAAATCAGGGACATCAGGGAGAACGTGATAAATTCAATTTTCTGTGTCAAACTGCCAGATGTATAAACACTGTCTGGTCATCTTCTGATCACAGATCAATGTACACTGTCCTCTATTCTAGGATTTTGATCTTGTATCCTGCATTAAAATCAATTTACATGATCACAAATTAGACTCTAGAAACTTCTGTTGCATATCGTTGTCCTCCCCTACTAAAAGTATAGTGAGCTTTCTCAGTCTACTTTGAGAATAAACCTTCCCACAATAAAAGAAGCACTGAACAAATATTTGAAGAAATCTTAAAGCTACAGAACACATGTCCATTTCTAGTCTATGGAAAAGCTGAAGTTTGCATCGGTTTAGCCAAGAACAAGTAAGCTTAGTAGGTTGATCAAACACCTCATCATAATAGATGTTTTGCTTTGATCCACTGTTCTCATAGGTGATTGTGCAATCAGGAAACAATCAAATTCTACTGCTTTAATACCTGATAAACTTAGTTTAACCAAACTCTTCTATTACATAAAATTGCATCCTCCTTACTTCTTTCTCCTTGACCACATGTACTGGAGATTTCCCTAACTTGAGGCTGAGTACATGGCCATGTGTGAAGACTGATCCTCTCCAGGCTCCCATTCATATTTGCAAGTTATTTACAAATTCATATTCATTCTCTTCTGGACACTAATGCTCCATGCTGAGGGAACAGAAAAGAGGAAGGGGTGCTGCTGAAGTCTCCTCTTGTGATGACTTTGCAGTACACGCCCCTAACTGTCTCTTTCTGGTGGCACAGTAGATGCCATTAGGCTCTCTCCAACACTAATTTGAGGTGGACTCTTGGAACTGGCTAGCTCTTTATGCACTATGACTTCTGGAAAGCAGATGCCAGTTCAGGTTCTAGTGAAAAGGCTAATCTGCTTATCTTCTGATGAACTGAACCATTCTGAGAGCACCATTTATCAGGAAAGACTCCTGGATGGTGAGTAACCTTCTGACTGCTCGAGAAAAATCTGTGAGTGGTATTGATGTAGGACATACTTGTTCAGAGAAGCCCTCTGTAAATGATCTTAATGCTATTAAGTAGTTACACATTTAGCCGTAGTGAATATGTTTGGACTTTATTAATTTCCTTGAAAGGAATATAAAGTAATAGTAGTTTCCATATTGTTTTGTTTTAAACTTATTTTATAAGTGTTATGGGAAGTACTTGCTGAAAGACCATCGATTCATGTTAACTATCCTTCTTCTATAGCTTCTGAGATACTGTAACTGCATAGCTTGTGTAAATCATTAGCTTGTTGTATTGTACGTAAGGCAGCTGGTGTTGCTTAACTGTATTCCATTAAGTTCATATTTCCACCCTTGTTTTGGACATGTTAGAGCTTTGGAACAGAAAGGTATGCACATGGTTCTGTGAATGAAGTGTTTGTGTTTAGAAGGTGGAGATGCAGGCTGCCTTTATGGGCCTCTAAAGCTAGTCTGGTTTAAACAGTCAATAGTGGAATTGCAACATAAATAGCAGCCACAAACTGTGACTAATTCTAAGCAGATATTTGCTTTCTCTTCTCCTTACCTTGAAGCCCTTTAAAGGACAAGGTTTTTAATACATCTTGAATTTTAAATATGCAGCTCTATTAAAAGCATGTGCCACTGAGGGTTCAGTTGCTGGTGGTATGGTTTAATACTCTGCAACTGCTTTATAATGACTGTTAACAACCCTAGCACAATACTTTATGTGTGGAATTTGTTAAAGTTTTGCTAATATACTGCAGTTCTCGGTGAGACACCTCTAGCTTACATGGGAAATTAATTTGCAGAAAAATCTTGCATTTGCATGGCCAGTGGTACTTTGGATGTATAGCCTAGACAGTGTGCTCTTAATAAGGAAATTCTGGTCATAAGAACTTTGGAAAATAAGACAACAGGAAAAAGCAAATGCTTTTTAGCCTTCCTAACATGCCTTTTTCAACAGTCCTAAGGCTTGTATGTAATCTCTGTAATGCGTCTCAAGTGCTTTGACTGGAAGAATATCATCCCAGATGTCATGCAGAGGGACTTAATTTTCCCTTAATTAAAAATGTTCCTCTAAGCGTATGGTACATTGAAATCTCATTTTGGTAGATTGAGAAGCAATAAAAAATTACCTGAAAATCAGGTATTTATAAGTGGCTTGGTCTCAGTGGCACATTCTTTTGAAAGGTTTTGGAATTGTTGAAATAGTGTGGTGGTCAGAGGTCAGATGGATACTAGTGCTGTAGCTGTCACAGATTCAAGACAGTGTTGAGACTTCTAGTTAATTGTAGCTGGCACTTCTACTCCCTTTGTTCTGGTGGTTGCAGGTTAATCATGTTAAATTTCATCTTCTCATTGTGTTTGGTTTTTCTCATTCATAGAGGTCCTGTGATAAGGGAGAGTCTGTACAGTCTCAGAAGGAAAATGACTTACAAGTGAGTAATTAAATTTGCTTATTTTACAGTATTTTATATGTTATAGGGCAACGTAGTGATCCTGCTTGTTTTAAACCAGTAGTTACTCTACCTAGTTAGAGAAACTATAAAAAGTTTCTGGACTGTTTCTAGAAACTGTAAAAAGTAATGAAGAAAAATTTATTTGCTCATAGAAGTAATCTGTGAAAGTCTGGACATAGTTTGGAAAGATTTAAGCGCTCCACATCATGAAGAAACAGCCCCTAATCCTACCCTAAATTTGAACATTGGTATCAATACTGCTATTTCTAGTATTAGACTCTTCCTTCTTTGGTAGACAAAGGTCAGTACTCTGCTTGACCTATTCCCATTTTCTAATATGTCAGTGAACTCCTCTGAGGAAAGTAAATGGAGCTGGAGAGAACTTGCTCTTGGACATGAAGTGTTTCTCATTAGCACTCTGCTTGGATCATCTGTGTTCTGCAAACGTTAAAGTTCTTGCATTTGGAACCATTTCTGTTCATGAAGCATAATGTTCAGCTGATTGTAACTTTCCACAAAGTCATCTGAATAGGATTTGGTAATGTAGATTTCTACCCTGGCAGTATTTTTTCAGTAAGGGGATGCAGCATGTTAGCCAGATGCCTTGCTTGTTATGTACTGTTGGTTTTCAGCTCTGTAATGATTTTGGCAGTGACTAGGGAAAAGTACATTTTACTTGATTGATAAGTGCTGCTTTTCTCCCATTGTATTTTTTGCCTTATGGGAATACCATCTGAAACAGTTTAAGCATTTGAATTTTTTTTTAAAGTGAGTTGAAACTAGTTTTAAATTTTTTGTTGTTGAATGACTGCTTTTGAAGTTTCGTTGAACTTTCAGTTTAGTTTACTGGAACAGTTTCAATCAGTTGAACCAAGACTGAACTGAAAAATGTGCTGGTTTGAGACCTCAGTTTTCTTCAATGATGAAAAATGGAGGTGGCTTGATTTCTCCCTCACCCCAGTCCTGTTAAAAAAAAAAAGTTCTTGAAGTTTTATAAAGAAAACAAAAATGCAAACAAGCCCCACCCTGGTACCAGAAGTTCATAGAGATTTTGCAGTACAGGAAACAAGATTTTGAACTTCAGAACTGTTGGTTTGTTGCCTGAAAATAGTGGTTCTCTGCTGGTAGGTTGTTTTCTGCTGTTAGTCTCATAGTGCTAAAACTTCACCACTGAATCGGTGTTCTCAAGAATCACTGTCAGAATGGGTTTGTTAATCTTCCTGTGCCTAGGTAAAAATTGTGTCCTATTTGGATATCCTTTAGAGGAGAATGAAATCCTCTGGGTTCACTAGCAAAAGAATTGTAGCTATTCTGAGCAGCCTGGTGTGTGACAAGTTTGAGTAGATGTTGGCTAGTCCTCTGTCAGCTCATAAGGTGTTTTAATAGGGATTATCTAAGTTTTACCTTGGTTTTGCTGTAGTTATTGGTAATTTTCCTCAGAATGTGACTACTTTTATGTATTTTATAGTGAACTTCTCATTGAAGCAGGATTAAAGCAGAAGCTTCAGTTCCAACTGAAGTGTAGAAAGACTTGATTTTGCCTTGCTTGAATGGGAGTTTCATACTGGAAAAGTCTTGTAAAGAATGTTTATAGTTCTTAGGTTTAAAATGCAACATTCACCTCTAAATACTCATTTTAAAAATGTGAATGGTCAGATCTTCTCCAAAAGCTGGTTGTAAATACAAGTGTTTGTGGATGCATTTCTTTGAAACTAATCAAAGTTGAGAACTTCAGAGCTTAAAACAACAGGTTGTTGTCTCGGCAGCATAAGCGTATTGCAGTGTTTGAAGGCATTGAGGTACTTGATTACAATGCTTGATCTTTTAAGAAAGTTGTCAGGTGAACATTTATCTGGGGGAGTCAGATATCTCGATTTGTTCAATGTCCGTATGAGGTACGCTATAGAATTTTCCATGTCCTTCAGTAGTTTATTTCTACGCCTATGCTTGACAATAATAATGTATGGAGTGGAGACTTGATAAAAGGTCCATCAGGTATTATAAAGCAGAAACCTTTGTGCCTGAGGTTATGTAGATGGTATTATTCCAGAGCTCTAACAGGATCTGTTCTCAAGTGACTCTTCTGTTACAGGAGAGGGAAGTTTTTTGGGTGCTCTGAACTTTTTTCCTTTTAAGACTAAGGTATCAGAGCTTTCAAACTTCAATATTCTTACACTGCTGCTTTTCGCTAATATTTGCCTGTACTTCTTAATCTTGAAGTAGCTCTTTGAGTATTTCTGGCTGTCACTTCTGATGCATGAAGGGACGTCTTAATGAATAACCTTTTTTTGTACTTGCTGTTTTTCAAGAACTGTGAGTTTCAAAAACTTACTGTTTTTCAGTAAGATGTGAAAACAAGGAACTGACACCTTAATGGGAACAGACTTTTAAAACACCCTGACGTTGTACCAGGCACAGACAAAGTCACTGTTGGTTAATAATGGAGTGGACACTCAGTAACTTGTATTGGTGCTTGGCATTAGGTTTCAGAATTGAACAGAAAGGTTCAGATCTGGTGGTAGGGGCATGTGAAATGACTAAAAAAATTTATTGTATTAGTGGATAATGTGTTTGTTGCTTTGAGGAGTTGAAATACGGTGGAGAACAGATGCAATAAAGTCATATGCAAATTGTCTTAGACTTTCAGTGGTGAGAACATAGTTACATGAATCTTTACTACACTTCCATAGGAAATGCTAGGATTTCTTGAAGATGTCAGAATAAGGTGTGTGGGTCAATAATAAAAATAATAAAAAAACCAGTACTTCCTGGAGCGTACTCGAGGGTGGATCTTCTATGGACTTATTTACTGTCTGATACTGCACTGACTACAATAATGCAAAAGGGTCTGTAGTCAGAAATACCTCGGAGCTTTCTTAAATTTGTGCCCTTAATTCTTACACTTTTAAGTGTCATGGGTCAGACTCTTGAGATGAGTTGCTCAGAAGTAGGCAGAGGCTTAGCAGATCTCTAAGGTTTGAGTACAGCTAGATTCTGGTTAACATAATTGCTAGAAGAAGTGATTTTTAATGTGGCTTCTGTGTTTACTTACAGATAATCTTGCCTATCAAGAAAGTTATACTTCAGTGATTTAAACTGTGTTTTGAGACATTTCATATTTCTATTAATTTTTAAACATTCACATTAAAAAGCTGTCTGCATGTGGTTGTTGTGGACCAAGTTTACTGATGTAAGGAAAACCTTGGAGAAGAGTTATTGAAACTTAGGTATGTTGGCATTAGAAAAGGAATAATGTTTATTCATACACATGTGGTCCTTAGGAGTTTAAATTATTCTGTCTTGAAAAAAATAAAATAGAGAATACCTAAAAGGTGCTTAATGGAATCTGAAGTTATTCTTCAAAATGAAAGATTTAGTTCAGTCATTCACTTGTGTTGTTAAAATGTCCTGTTGTAAGGCAGTGATCTAAAGTGTGTTAAAATAGTTAATACAGAATAATATTTGTAGTTCCTGTACTGTACTTCAGTAGGATAAACTCCTTCAGGAAATGAATTTGCAGAGTTCCCACAGGTTAGGGAGGAGAGGATGTTTTGGTTTTTGCAGTTTTCCTTTGACCTGACCCACCAACAGTACCTGTACAGATTTTCCTCCCCAGCTTTAAACTTGAAAGCAAAATACTTGTATTGCTCCCATGGTGATTAAAAGTTATTAGGCAAGGAACTTTGGTTAGTAAAATGTTGAGTCTTCTTTTTAAAGCTAGCCCTAAAATGTCTCACTTTGTAGCAGTTTAGCTGTTGTGTACACCCAAGTTAATTTCCATGCAAGCACCAACTAATGCTTTAATTTTTTTGGTAGGGGGCAGAAGCCATGGTTCTGGAAAGTGTTATGTTTGCCATTCTTGCAGAGAGAGCGCTTGGCCCAAAGCTGTATGGAATCTTTCCACAAGGGCGACTGGAGGAATTCATTCCCGTAAGTCCTGTTCATAATTAGTTAGTGGGCTGCTGGTAGCTGTTTTAATTAGTCATGACAAGAAGGTCGCTGGACTGCCCAGAAAAGCAGAGATGTGGGAATGGAATACTTGGCAGCTTGTAATAATTGCTGGCTGTAATTTGATACAGTTATAGTGGGTGTTGGAGAGCCCCATTATAGCTCTTGCCAGGGAGAGATATCTAAAAACTCTTCAGCTGTAGCAGAGGCTAATAAATGAAGATAAAAAGCCTGCTAGATACCAAACATAGCATGGGAAGCTATGGAGTCACACTTCCCTCTAACAGCAACAAGAGCAGATGCTTTTGATGTTCTTAAATATTTACACTCATTCTGCTTTGATGATATTCTTAGTGTGAGATGTGATACTCCCCAGGTCTTGATCTAGAGGAGAATTGATTAAGTCATAAGGAAGGTAGGCTGGCTAATTCAGCTTTTCCCAAGGCAGCAATTTCATCTGGCATGAAAAAAGTGTATTGCTTGGGTACTGTGCTAGTATTTCACTCTATATTACATGGAGACTAATGCCAGTGTTTGTAATTAATCACACTTTTGTAATTAATCAATTAACTGTACTTTAAGAATACTGTATTTTATTACAGAGCAGGAAACTGAGGACTGAAGAACTAAGCTTACCTGACATATCTGCTGAGATAGCTGAGAAGATGGCTAGATTTCATGGCATGAAAATGCCATTTAATAAAGAACCTAAGTGGCTTTTTGGAACAGTGGAAAAGTAAGTTATGCAATACTTTATGGGAAAAAAGGTGACTTGTAATTTTGATAAGCAGACCATTCTTCCTGAATTGCCAAGAACACAAGCTCTCACTGTACCTAGAAGCTGTTACATGACGTAACATAGTATGAGAAGAATAATATACTTGTTGTCACAAATGCTGTATTATTGTCTCTGTTATTTTAACAGGTATCTAAATCAAGTGCTGAGAATTAAATTTACCAGAGAATCCAAAACCAGAAAACTGAATGAACTTCTCAGTTACAATCTCCCCAAGGAAATGAAAAGTCTAAGGTAGGCTTATTTTGTTTTTCACTATCTTCCAATTTTCAGTTGCTGTATGGATTTTTGTATACTTGTTCAAACACATTATACAGTATAACACCCTATATTCATTTTTCTTTACAAGCTGGGGATTATTTTTGGTTCTGTAGCCAACCTGAGTCTCATACAACTACAAACTGATGCAACCAAATTGCTGATCTGACTTGCTGATCAGTGAAGTTAAACTCGATTGTGCTGATGTTTGGCTACTAATTGAGAAAATAGGGTCTTACTGGGAAGGAATAGTACTTCAAATTCTTATAACAAAATTCATCTTCACTTGGAAATGGAACTGAACTTAGTGATTTATTACTTACAAGATCCTATATTGCTGTTTTCTAGAGCTATACTTGAAGCTACTTCATCACCAGTTGTATTTTGCCACAATGACTGTCAAGAAGGTAAGCTGCTGATATTTTAGTCTTGTTCAGTGATGTAATACTGAGTTTTTTCTGGTTACTGGTTTGTTCTCTGATAGGCAGCCACGCTGTGGAAATGCTGCTCTGGTAGCTGCCCTGGAGAGCAGCCTGTGCTCTCCGGTGTGCTGCAGTAGCAAAGCAAAGTGTATTGGCTTCAGCAACCTTGAGGCTTTTTAAGAGAACTCTGCTATCTAACTGGGTTAAGCCAAGCATGTAGACACGCTCTGTTAGTACAGGTCAGTTGATGAGGGGAGCCTTGGGTGTTTCTGTTCAGCCCTTGCCTTTCTTTGCTGTCTGCAATATACATGATTAGGGTAGGACAACACTTCAGTTGTTTTAAAAGATACTGAAAAAGTAAAGTGAGTGGTGAAAATGGAGAGGAGACTAAGGTAGTTTGACTCAGCAGTTTTCGTTTTATACCAATAAGAAACATTAGGAAAACCTTACCCACCTTTTTTAAGTGCTCTCTGGGAATCATGTAAGGAATAGCAATTTTCTTGAGCCAGTTAGTGAAAAAGATGAAGAGGAGGCAGGGCTGAAGGTGTTGGGTATGCTGTGTGCTCCCTGTCACCTGTACAGTGGGTAAGCTGGGCTAAGCTGGAAGGATGCTGTACTAGGACCATATGCAGGGCTGTTTTGTTCTCAGGGGTCCCAGCCTTGTTAATGAAGGCTGAGGAATAACCTGGAAGAGGACTGCCCTGGAGAAGAGACACATAAGGATAGGCAGCACAAGGGAACAAAGCCACTGACTTGAGGTCTGAAGAGCTGGCTCAGTAGTGGTAGAGTTGGAGGTCTCATTGCTGATGTGGCAAGGTGCAGTACTAGAGGAGTCGGAGCATAATAGGGCTAAGGCAAGCTGTGGAGTCAAAAATTCCAGGGGATTTGGGGGATGGGAGTTCTGTAAAATACTGTGATTACTCTTGGTGCAAGGGTATGGCATGAAAAACCGATGTATCTGTGGAGAGAGGTCAAAATATTGCAGAAATTGACCTTACTCTGAATTTGTTTAGTAACTGACACTTGACAAAGGTAGACTTGATGTCTTTCAGATGAATTATAGTGACTATGTGAATTGAAACCCAGATAAAGCAATGTCCTGAGTGTTTTCTATAGGTGCCAGTAATGTCACATATTAGAACACCAGAGTGGTCAGACTGTGGCTTTCAGGCTGCTGAAAAGCAATTCCTGTCCCAGCTGTTGTGTGATCAATGATAGGGCTACACAGATGAGAGATGATGCAAAATCTATAGATCTCAAGCTGTAGAAAGAAACAATGCAGCAAGGACTACTAAGGCTGACAGTGCCACCTGAGTTAGTTCTAAGAAACAGGATGCTTGGGAGAACAAATCTACTTCTGCCTGTAGAGATGAAAACTTTCTTCTTTCAGCTTTACAAGGGTTATCATATATATATCAATTTCCAGTGAGCTGGTGAACAGCCAGTAGAACTTGGCTTTTCTTGTTGTGGTTTAACTAAACCCAGCTGGCAACTCAACCCTGCAGAGCCTCTCACTTGATCCCTGCAGTGGGATGGAAGAGAATGGAGAGGGTAAAAGTGACAACTCATGAGTTGAGAGAAAGGCAGTTTAATAGGGAAAGTGAAAGCCATGCCCACAAGCAAAGGAAAACAAGGAAGTCATTCACTTCTTCCCATAGATAGGCAAGTGTTCAGCCATCTCCAGGCAAGCAGGGCCTCCATCATGTGTAATGGTGACTTGGGAAGACAAATGCCATGGCTCCAAATGTTTCCCCCTTCTTCCTCCCACTTTATATACTGAGCATGATGCCATGTGGCCTTGAATATCCCTTTGGTCAGCTGGAGTCAGCTGTCCTAGCTGTCCTCCCTCATAACTCCTTGTGCACCCCCAAGTCCTGTTTTGGGATGGAGGTGTAAAGCAGAAAAGAGTTGCGTAAGCACTGCTCAGCTGTAGCAAAAACATCCCTGTGTTATCAATGCTGTTTCTGGTACAAATCCAAACATAGCCCCATGCCAACTACTATAAAGTAAATTAACTACCCCAGCCAAAAGCAGCACACCTATAATTCTTCTATGCAGATATAAGGGATAACTGGGATTAGCTGAACAATGTTTCTTAATATATACAGTATTGATTTCCTCTGATTTTCCTGGGACCTCATTGAACATGCAGTATTATCTTAATTTTCAGGTAATATCTTACTTCTGGAAGGCAGAGAGAATTCAGAAAACCAAAAGCTGATGCTCATTGACTTCGAATACAGCAGCTATAATTACCGGTAAATCGCTTTATTTTCTATACAGCAGGAAAGTGTATTACTTTCTATATGCTACAGGGAGACCAAGTGCTTACGCTACTGATTGTCTGTCCTTTCTAAATCGTGTTTTGGGCTGTTAGTGGTGGTCAGCAAATACAACTGGTTGAAACAGATCTGATCCTGATGCTGTTGAGTATAGGCACACAGCAGAGGCAAAGTTGTTGGAGCTCCTTGATTGTCCAAACCACAGAGCTTGTTTATGCACAGATGGCTTCTGGCTTGCATGTCAAACTTTCTTTCTAGTGGGAAGCTGAGAAGGGTATATTGTATGTTTGCATGCATATAGGGCAGCTTTGCTTTTGTGGTTTTTCTTTCTGTCCTTTCTAATGGCTTTCTCATCTGTGCAGATGAGTAATCTGAGGTTTTTCACTACATGGTTACACAACATGCTTTTTGTTCTTCCCTCAGTCATCTAGTTAACTGTGTTTTAAGGATGATCTAAGTGTGTGAAGTCATTGGGATCATTAAACATTACCATAGCTGGAAAATAAGGAAACACTGAATTCCAGTAATGTAAAAGTAGATATGTTGAATACTTTGAATATGATCTCTTTGCCTGTGATAATGCCAATGCTAGAGATGTGTCTGACTTCATGCTGAAATGTAGTGCATACTCAGGTATTTTTACTGTCTACGTTGGTATGAAATTTGGTAGAAAAGTTTAGTTTTTTCATGTAGCTGTTAGTTTTCATTCTTAACTGCCCATCTTAACTAAATGATTTTTATAACTTGCAAAAAAGTTGTATTCTAATCATCAATTCTCTACCTCCTTCAGCAAAACTGAAGTAAGTTCTGAGTAGACTTGTGCTTTTAAACTTGATTTTGGATTTCCTTAAACAAAAACAGATTGCTAGTTTGCAAATATTGAGGTTCTTTTTCTTTTTCAGGGGATTTGACATTGGAAATCACTTCTGCGAATGGATGTATGATTACTCATATGAAAAGTACCCATTCTTCAAAGCTAGTGTTCTCAAATATCCTTCAAAGAAACAACAGGTAGACACATAAAACATAATTAATAAAATGCCAATGTCCAGTTTTCAAATATTAAGTCTTTTTCAATTCTCTTTTGGACTTATTGTGTCCTAAGAACTTTCTTCTGTGACTTCCTTAAATGTAACACTTCCTGTAATCCTGGCTACCTTTGCTTTAATAATCATAGTAACTTAATAGCTATTCAGGATAGACTATTTACTAAGTGCTATGTAGCAATCCACCACAAAGAGTCCAGTAGTTGCAGACTGCAACTGTGAAATGAGTTTCCAGTAGCAAAGTGTTGCCTGTCCTAATATTATGTCTTGTCTTAAACCAGACTTCCAAGCAGTATTAGAACCACCATTAATATTAAAGTGAACTCCAGCACTGATGAGGTTTGGAAAAAAAATAAATACCAGTGTTGACGTGGAAGTCTCGGACTTC
>VZRE01001003.1:70733-89480 GCA_013396775.1 Cephalopterus ornatus | reverse complement strand
TCTTGGCCCTCAATTTCGGGGGTACCTCCAGCATTCAGCCCTGAGTCTGGGGCCTTTCTCTCATCTTCTTCGGTCTGACCTATCTACTTTTCCATTGTTCTTGCCCCACTCACTGAAGCTTGGAGAAAGCCTTGGCCCCAGGCCTATTTCTCCTATTCTATTGTCTACCTTATCCTACCTTATCTTTATTTATTACCTCTAGGCCTATTGTATCCTGCTTCTAGGGTTCTTCTCAGTTTTGGTCTGGTATGCAGAACAGAACGAGTCTTAGTAGCACAGGCACGGTAGATGCTGGTGGAGGGCCTATCTTAGTTAACTCTTTTAGGCCTAACTCTTGTTTCAAGGGGACAGACTGATCATTGACTTGAAGGCTGGCATCATCATAGATGAATTCAACAGGCTATCAGAAAAGTCAAAAGTCCAAGAAACTGAAGAACTTAGCTCCAGAAGACAGGGTAATGGCTAGGTACATTTGATATGAGAACAAATGGAGAAAAGTGGCTTTGAGGCTGCTGCTCTAAAGAGGGAGAAATTTCCAAGGCAAAGGTGACGTGATGGGGAAAGAGATGAAGATGCCCAGTGCCTAAACTATTCTTGGTATGAGAAAAATTGAGGTTGCCTCCATGTTGGTGTATGCAGCACAGTGATCTAGAAATGACAGTTGCAAAGAGGGGCAAACAAAAAAAAAAAGGTCATGAATGCCTCAATTCTTCAGAAACCACAACCAGAATCATGTTAGAGATGGAGCATGCACTCCACAGACTTGGAGAGTAGGGCACAGGACAAAACGTAGGAATGAAGAAAATGCAGAAATCAACTGCATGGAGAAGGGATATGGTGGCAACAAATACAGATGAAATAAATTCAGTTTTGGGACAGTGCCACCCCAGACAATGAGGAAGAGCCACAGGAAGGTGTGCAGGTGGTGTCTAGAACCTGTTAGTGCTTGAAAAAGAAAACTGGAATGCAGGGGAGAAAAGGAACTGTGAGCTTTGAAAGCAGCAATGACCAAAAATGAAAGAAAAAAAAAATGAAGCAAATGGTAAGAGACTGGTGAGAAGCATGGGTGAACTGCAGAGAATATTTAAATAACCCTCTAAGAAGTATTTAAAAAATGCTATACAGTCAGCATCTGTGGAAGCTTAACATTCTTTTCCTATCGTCATTCAGGCAGCTTATGCCTTGTTCCATGCTGCTGAAGTCATATCCTTCCATTGTGACAGTACGTACTCTTGCAATTGCTTCTTAATCTTTCTCAGGGTTTGCTTGTAGCATGATGCTTAATAGCATGCATTTATGCAATGTAAAATTTTCTTCTTGATCTGGATTTTAAGGATCCAAAGTTCTATAACACACCATAAACAAAATAAAAACTTATGTTTTTAATTTTCTTCTTAATTCTTGTTTCTAGAGATCCGGTTTTATGTGGTATTTTTAATAGATGACTTAGAAAACTAATGCATATCCTTGGTGAATCAAGTTAATCATTACAGGAGGGTATCTGATAGAAACCTGCAGTTCATCCAGCAAAAAAAAAAAAGTTAAATACTTTTTTTGTACATTATATTTTTCTAGAACCCAACATAAACATCTGCTTTCAAGGTGTGGGTTTAAACTAAGAAGTTCCATTTTCCTTTATTCTGAATTGCTTTCCCTTTTTTTTTCTTTATTCTTCTCATGGTGCATAAACTTTATCATTCCTGAACATGAAAGAAACCAGAATTGGCTGTCCTGCATACCATATTCAGATTATTATACTGACATCACACTGTAAACGGCCACAGTAAAATAAAATAATGAAGATATGAAGCCACATAAAATAAGTTTTCTGTTAATTGTACCCATCTTACCTTATACGTCAATTTTGCCATGAGTCATTGTAATTAATGGACTGTGCAACATATGTACCTAAGTTAAGCAGGGTAACAATACTCTTTGACTTCAAAAGCATTGGCAGAATGATGGTTTTGTAAAAGTCAGGTTTTATATCTTCACCTGTAGATCCTTTAAGGCAGTGGATGCCTTTTGGGTGTGACTACGAAGGACAGTAGTACAGAGCACAGGGCTCCAGCCACCAGCTCAGAGCCTGATGGATGGCCAGCACAGCACAGCAGAATGTTCATGAGCTTGGGCAGAGTCCTGATCTGAAGGGACTACACAAGTTGTTTCTGAAATTAGTTTATACCACATTTGCCCAGGAGTTTCTGTGGCATGTTGCTTACCATGATACTGACATACCCTTAGGTCTATACAGACAAAATGTTTTTCTTCTGTATTTAATTTCTAAATGTAGCTGGGGCTGCAAGAAATGAGGCACAAAAACTCCTCTAGGATGGTGGCTGGACTGTGATGTATTTATTTTTATGAACTTGGAGCAATCTGAGACTCTGAATGGCAAAGCTCTTCTTTCCTCAGTTACCTTTGTTATTTGGCCTCTGACATTAATAAATTTTGCCACGTGCAATCACTGTTCTTAAGATGTTCACATTTACAATGGGCTAGTAACCACCTAACAATCATAATAACTGAGCCTGTAAAAGACAGGATCTAAAACTCCAGATGCCCAGTTCTTAGCTCTGCTCCAACTTTTATAGGAAGTTACACTGTCATTTGGTAAGTTAAATTTCACATACATTTTTGACTTCAGATAGTTTTCAATTAATGAGGCAGGTCTCCAAAGTATGTTATGTAATATTGGTCACATCATACACTAATATTTAAATCTTTACCAAAAAATAATTGTAACTTGCAACCAGCCTGGAGCCTTGGCATTTTGTATGAAGAAACTGAATTAGTTGATACAGCAAGTGAAGTCCCTTGTTTTGTACAGCCAATACATACAAACAACAAGAGTATACAGAATATTTATTTCAAGTACTGACTTAATACTCTGGATAACGTGGTTGTTTAATTTAATTGTAGCCCAGAAATCATCCTAAAGGGATGTTCCAATTTTAGTTTCAAATACACCTATACAGCTATATTCACTGTACAGCTTCCAGTCTATGTTTTACACACACACTTCTGTGTTTCTCTGAACTATATTTTTAATGAAGACTGAGGAAAAAGGGGATCTTTTAATGTACTTTACAGGATTTCATACCTATTCTGAATATCTCAAACCCACATATTAAGCAACACCAAATCTTAGACTGTTCATGTAGAAAATTAATTATTAAAAATGTCAATTTTAATGGTACCATTGTGAACACTGTGATGTTTTGTCACATTGTGAATGTAATTTTTTTATATTGAATAAGCTGTATAAGAAGACTTGAATAGCACATAGTAGAAAGTCTTTTTTACTGCAAAGAGTCTGACACAAAGCTCACCAAGCAGAATGAATCTTCCTACTGTTTTCAATGAGGTTTAGATGAAGCTTTATGACAGCAGTATGTTTTGAAGGTGCAATTGTTTATTCTTCGTGAAGAATGAGAGATAGATAGCAATGAAACATGCTCTTGACTGCGAGTGCTGTATTTAAATAGAGGGTAATTTTGCTACCTTTAGCAAGTGATTCTTTTTCCCTCTCTCATTCAAATAAATAGATGTGTTTTATTATACCAACCATAGGAAACATAGAGTAAAAACTTAGTAGTCCTGATATTATTCTTGTTTAGGTTTTTTTGCTTACTTACATTGCCCTTAAACATTTTCACTCAGTCTGTGATAAACTCTTGTAACTCAGACTATATTTTCTTTACAGAAGGTGAAGAAACCTGTGGATTCTCTCTGAAAAAAAAAGGAATAATTTCTTATGATCAAAACAATGAAGGATACTTTCCTGCCAAACAAATAGTGCAATCTCAAGGGCATCATCTAGTAACATCTGTATTTTATTTCTGAAATCTGTTTTGATGACTCTGACAACACTGAGTGGTGTCCACCCCTCACTACTCACAAATGAGCTGCAGAAGAACACTCAAGTGCCTGAGAAGCCTGTGGCTGACACAGTATGCTCGCCACACACTCACTCAGCCTGCAGGCTGTAACAGAGGTGCACAAATGTCAAGGTTATCCCTGTAATGCAGGCACACAGGAGTGAGGTGTGAATCGGGTCTGTAACCACTGGTGACTGCAGGGGCAGCCAATCTGTCAGGAAACGACCAGCTGCACACACAGCTCTTGATTGCTAACAGCTGCCCTCATCAGAGAGCAGGAAGAGCACATGCAGCAGCACCTGCAATGAAGGGCTCCTTTTCTGGGATGGAAAGGAGCAATGTGAATATTTCATATTTAGCAAGTGTGAAATGTGACTGTGGCAGTGCAGAAGGGAAGTGCGGTGGCCACAGACTCTGTAAGGACCAGGCTGTGGGACTTGGCATGGAGCTGGGGCAGGTCCAGGTGTGAGCTCTGCAGTCAGGATCCGGGCAGGGGGAATTCTGCTGAGTGGCTTGCAAGGGATTATTTATGTAAGCATGTGAGAGAGCAGCACATGAAGGCAGAGCAATTTAGCAGCATGGAGGAAGTGAATCATAGGTAACGGGAAAATGAAAGAGGATGCACAGTATAGGCAGTTGAGTACAAATCATGCGTCTGACAACACAGCTGGGCAAATCCTCTCTGTGTCCCTGCTGAGTGCCAGCTGCAAGAAAGGCCATCTGGAACACTGATTTGTACTGTAATTCACCAACATCAATGGCAAAATGCCTCTGAGCTCTGGGTGTCACTTTGCTAAAGAAATCTAGTGGTCCTCTTCTGGTCAAGGGTGCTTCCACATGTACCTTTATGAAGGTTGTAGTAAGAGTTACACTGCTGTCAGTTGAATTTTTTTCATGTTTCTAGTCTGGATAATTTCCTTTCTAAGCCACTGTTCCTTTGAGAGATTGGTACGCCTTCCCATTAAAGTGAGGGCACAGCATCAGGACCTAAACTGTATCCTGTGCTAACAACCAAACCTAATCAGTACCTGCAGAGTTTAAGAAGGTCTTATAGCTATGCTTCCTAGAGATCTTGCTTTAGGAAAACACCATACAGCTGAATCCATTCAACAAGCAAGCAGTCTTTTTAAGCTTCTTGCAAGGGTGATTTAGTTACATCCAAAGAAAGCGTAAAAGCTATTGGAAGCAGAGATAGCCTGACTGCCTCTTTGGAGTCAGAAATTTAACAATGCCTCATGGGATCATTTCCCACTTGTCCCTAAGTGAAACTAGCAGCACAATTTTGTTCTTGTTGAAGTCAGTGAGAAAAGAAACACTGCCTAAATTTGTTAGCATGCAAGGGACAGGTTTCGGGATAGTCCAGATAGGCTGTCCTTTCAGTTTGTTGTCTTTTGACATTTTCCCTCAGAGTCTCCTGGCAACAGTGGCACTTCTGACAAACAAAACCCACACAGACATTGCTGTATCCCATCAGAATGACAATGACTTTCCATTCCAGTATTTGTTCAAGCAGTTGTTTAAGCACGTGAAGCACTACGGTTGAGATTAAAAAAATATGTTGCTGAGAAATATATTAGAGGATTTTTGGAACATGCAGCAGAGCAACACTTGCGCATGTGGAATGGACTAAACAACCATCATTTTTCAATTGCCTTGATGGTTACCTCAATTCAAGTTTTCTTCAAGTAGATAGCTTTGGCTGTGAAATAAAAACTGGACAAGTGTCTTCTATATAAAATAAAATTTGTAGCATGAAATTCTTACGTGATCAAGAAGTTACTAGTCTTTAAAAAATTATATTTAAAGTAAAACACTGCTCTTGCCTAATGCGTTAACATCCGCAGACACAAAAGCATTCAGACATCTGAATTTTCCTCTCAAAGCTTTTATACATTCTCTAAAAATAGTCATAGGTAGTCCAATACAAACGCATAGCAAAACTGTGAAGTGACACTCGCGTACTATGGCTCTATGAGAGGTACAAAGGAACAATCCAGGACTCATATAACTGATTTTTCAACCTAAGTTATTTTTAGTCTAAACCACTGACAACAATAAAAAGAGCAAAGATGAATTTCAAAGAGATATATTTGGCTATATTTCTAGTGCAGAGCAAAATGGCATTGGAGGACTATATTTACCAAAGTCCTTTTTATCATGCTCTTGATTGATCTGACCATTGCAGAACATCTTGTGGCACATAAATATAGCAAAATGACCCGTATCAGAAAGGCCAAATATAAAATGTGTAATGCCAGTACTGGACTACCCACTGGCGTCATTTTCCTACCTATTTCCAACAAATTTTTCTTGAAATTTCTCTTCCCTACCAATAAAAAATAGGAAAACTCTAGGCTTGATGGCACTCCAGGGGCACCCTGGAGCATGCCTGTGCAGAGATCCTCCCAGTAATATTGGCTGGTCAGGTCACCTACAATGCAGTTAATTCAGCTGGAATGCACTATGCTGGACAGATGGTGTCAAGAGGCATTGGCAACTGTTTGGGAGACTACCAAAAGAGGGCTCATTTGCCACTTTCATATCCAATTTAGAGGAAAGCGGGCAAGCTGGAAGTAAGGTGTTCTTATACCTATGGCTGCACTACAGGCCTCCTAAAAGGGCCCCAGCTTAAGAGGCACTATTGGATGTCAGCTGCCCATCCCCCTGCCCAAAGGGCAGCGATGACTTTTATAATTTTGTAGGCAAGAAAGGGTATTAGGCGGCAACACTGAACGTAATTTTTCCTAACTGCAGTGTGTGCAGCTTATTCACTAACACAGCAAATCCTTTGTGAATTTTGTTCCAGCTTCTTCAGTTTAAGTCTACTGTACATTCACTTGATTTAAAAAGATTGGTTTTGGTCTTATTTTAAAGTTGTGGTACTTATGCATGACTAGCATATGAATGAGGTGAATGAATTCATTACTGAGAAGTGAGATTAAGTTCTGCAGCTGTTCAGCCTGGGGACCTTGTTCAAAGCACGGCCAGAGAGACTGAAAAATCCTTTGCTGAATGAGGCAGTTTCAGACTGAAGTGTAACATAGCAAGTAGCATTAGAACTGTTAGATTAGAAAATAAATTAAATGACTTGCTTACACACATTATCTACGGAATAAAGTTTTTTTAAAAGGGCTACTCTGCAGGTAAGTAATGATAGTGGATGGACTATGCCCCCTGCTGCCTGACCTTGAGGGTGTTAATTTGTGTCTTGAGTGCAGCTGTGATGTTCACAGCTAGTATTCACAACCAAGATGTCAAAGAAGCTTTACAAATTGTGGATCCAATACAGGATGTTTGCTGTGGCAGAGAACAAAGTGAGAAGAAGAAGAATATCTCCTTTCTTAATGTTTGACATTTTACCTAGTGTTGTCTCACAGATGATCTTTCAGGTGTGCTCAGAAATCCTGGGAGACTTTTTTTTCTACATTGTAGTAGTTTAAATGCATACTATATAATACTGCGAATGTAAGATAAATGGTAGATACTTTCCTTACAATGAGCATGTTTCTGACTGCGTGTTTACGGCAGTGCTTTATTACTGCTTAGAGCAGGACTGTGCAGTCATTTCATGTTTATCCCTTACAGTGTTCATTGAACTGTCATGTTAAATATGCAAACTATATTGGCAGACATGATTGTATTGTTAGAGTACCAATTACATAATATGGCCTGCTTGGTAGTTTGGTAGTAGTGTTTATGGATTTGTGTTTTAAATACAAGTGATATACTAAACAGTATAGATAAGCTACTGTCAAAAGGAAAAAAATGACATATCAAGAAATGCAATTTTGTGAACAGAGGCCCACAGGACTAGAACTTGTGCCTTGAATCTGAAAGTATGAGGTGGAAGAAAATTGACATTCCTGTTAAAGAACATCTGAGCACAGCGAAAAAGCACTGTTGAACTCTTGTTGATAGAAATTTAGTATTAGCGATGACGGATGTTTTTGATTTGCTAGTTGTTTTTTCCTAAAGGAAGACAGCATCCGAGAGTGATTTTTTTTCCCTCTACTGAAAAGTGACTACTTTGCATAGAGGCATTTCTCACCTGTCCACCAGAATGCAAGCTGGTAGCATGGTCTCCTTGCAACTGTTAAATGTCTTAAAAACATCATCTAATGTATTTAGTACCTAATTATTCCCATATGTCTTGTTCACATGCACTTTTGAATCTTTATGTTGGGTGATTGAATACAGCGGCATGTGACAGCTGCAGTTTCTCTTGATCTTTGCCTGATTTTAGTCTAATACATTCAAATCCACCTCTTTGAAACTATAACGGCAGCAGCCGCCAACCGAACCAAAGCTAACACGTATGGCAGTAAGACTTTCAGGTTGTGTGGTGGTTACTGCTTGTGTGTTTTCCTACAACAAAAGAAACATAAAATATTTTCTTTAATTTCCAGTGAACTACAAGCACCCTGAATTTTGCTCTGCTTAGTAGCAGCAAAAATGAAAAAGAAAGAAAAAAAATTAAAGAGAAGGAGTATCTTTACAGTATACTTCACTTTTTGCAGATATCCACTCTGTACAGATTGCTCTTCTGCCAAGGACCCTACAAACTCCCTACATCTCCAGCCCCAAGTAGTCTGAAAGGAGTTCTTGTAGGTTCCCCAAGAAGACTCCTCGTACTTGTGAAAGGTAATGAAAATTATGACATTTCATTTGAAACAATTAAGGGTCAGCATGAATTTTTCAAACAAATTTTTCTCCTGGAGCATTATTAACTTCTGAAGTTACCAATCCATGTTTGTATATTTATTCTTGCATATTTATTCTTAGATAACTTGAATAACTTTATTTTTAAACAAAAATAATTCACTATGAATCTCCAACATGAGGAAAGAAGCAGCAGAATTATAAACACCAATATTAATGAATTCTACGTAACACTGTGTGCTGAGCAAACAATAGTAAGGTGATTTTTTTTTCTAAATTTAATTTCATATTTTCTAGAATATCTATGTAGTCTGAGATATAATATGGTTGAAGTTGTATCTCTTAGCTGCAGATTTTTCAACCTTTTCTATGATTCAGCTTATCAAATAGAACATAATAACACCACTGCAATGGGGTGCCAGATGATTCCTGCATGCAACCTAGTGTTTTCATGCATGACCACATCAAGAGTTACTGATCTACTCTGGACTTTTTCACCCTGGAAATGTGAGAGAGAGAGTGTGTGTGTGTATGTGTATGTACACTTAATTTCTAGCTGAATTGCAGAACACATTTGTAAAGGAAATTATGTAAGCCAAGATCATCAAGTCATAACCTTCTTTCTTTACAGCTTTTTTAGAATCAAAAAAGGCCTCTCTGCATTGCTTCTCCTTATAGAAGTAATCAAGAGTGTGTTTCAAACCTAAACAAGTGCATTTGCAGTGACAGGGTGGGAAGGAAACAGCAATGCTCCTAATTTTACATGACTCCCAATACTTACCCAGATCAGAGTTGCAGAGTCATGTTGCTGATCATCCTGTCATTCTAGACTGAGGTATAAAAATATGTCCAGTGGTAGATGTGAAGAAATTTAGATTGATTCATGTTTCTGGCATGCTCATTTCTTGTCCCTCAAGGACTAATTTTGAGTTGGCACTAAAATCTGCAGAAAAATCATGTAGCTGATCTTTGTTTTTAAAAATGAACAGCAGTGCATACTTTGATTTAGGATTTAACTTTTTTATATAAAATATATTAGCAGTGTTCTGAAATACACTTTTTTAGTCTTTCTGACAATCCTGTCAATCCTCCCACACCTCCCCAACTGATTAGATCTGTGCAAGTTCTTGACAAGCACAGCAATAACCTTAAGAGAGTTTGGAATTCTGTGAGCAGTGGTACAGTAACAGAAGACACTTGTACTTAGGTTTTGAGCTATGTTTGATCCTCTTTCTGTACTGAGAGCTTCCCTGAACTTTGCTTTAGAAGCGCACAATAGTACATCATCAGCAAAAATACTCCACGTTGGCTTCTAAAATTTTTGTGGAGTCCAGTAACCACATCCTTATGGGATACTTTTTGATTTGTTAGCTTCTCTATAAGCAAACCCTCATTCATTTTCTCTTGTACTAATTCCCACCTTTTTCACTTGCAATACTATCTTACTACATAGCATTATGTCAAAGGTCCACTGAATCCCAAATATAAGAGACCTGGAGCGTTTTCCTTGTCCAGAATATTACTTATCTTTATCTGTGAAAAATGCCTGATGAGACAGCCTGCCATTCTAACCTTGTTGCATGCGTAGTCCATTTTCAACTTATCCACATTTTTTTAAAGTAAAGAATAATTTGAGCTCTAACTATTACAGAGGGTGAACTCTTGCCTAAATGAGTTGTTTTCCCAAATAATTTCCCTTCTAATGTTTCTTTTCTGAACCTGTATTAATATTCTATTGAACCGTGTTTGGGTTTTCAGATTAATGATACCTTTCTCTGGGTGAAAGATTCATTGTAAATTCTCAGTACTTGATATGTGAATTCATTTCCCAACTCTTTTAGAATTCTGGAATAAAAAAATATCCTCTTCCCTAGTGGAAAAACAAAATGAAACAAATCCTACATAATTTATTTGTGCTTTTATTTATGCATTAAAAGTTATCATGTGTCTTAATCTCAGGCAAACTACTCATTGTTGAAGTTGTACCTACTTTATACTGTTATATTTTTCTTGTAATTTCCTACGAATGGAAAGCAACATGAATTTTTATCTTTTTACGAATAGTAACAAACCCAAAAAGAATATTATTTTTATTGGCTGACTTCCAAGGTTTCCAGCATCAGTTTGAGACAGCCACACTGTGCAGGCTGCTCTGAAGCCACTGACTCTGCAAATCTTCAAATCTAATAAACTTTATATCTGTCTGTATATTCTCTGCTATCTCTCTCTCTTCTATTTTTCTTCTTTTTAATTATAAGAATGAGGTGTGTGTGGGAATCTCTATTTTAATTTGTTTTAACAGGTTTAGCTCAACAAGACCATCCATTAAGTTACTCTTGTGATATAATTAAAACAAAAAAAACCCCAGGACCTAAGTGCCATTTTTCTCTTCTGTGGTAGTAAATCCTATGGAAATAAACTTAGTTATACAG
Organism: Cephalopterus ornatus; assembly: GCA_013396775.1. NCBI lineage: Eukaryota > Metazoa > Chordata > Aves > Passeriformes > Cotingidae > Cephalopterus > Cephalopterus ornatus. The sequence continues at coordinate 78,508 of VZRE01001003.1, read as the reverse complement.
ATTCATTATCACAATTATGACTAACAGGACAGAATTGTTGGTCTTTATTTAGAGATTAACCACACAAAATCATAAAAAATTTTGTAAGAATAACTGGTGTTATGAATTTGGGGAAAAAACAGGACACGTAACAGGGAGGGGTGGATGGACACGCATTCCTACTTGCTGCATGGACCTGAACACACCCAGGTACTGCAGCACTAGTTTGCCAAAGCTGACGCTGCTGTCTTGAAAATTAGCTTTGGGAATTACTGTATAGTAAGCATCAGTATTAAGTTACTCAGCATCCTGGCAGCTGTGCTTTCAGGAAAGTATGAATTTAAGGTAGATGAATATGCAAGAGCCACAAGCTGTTCAGGACTTTTTCTGCAGATTGATGCTGCCCACTTTTCCAGACAGACTGGCAGATTAGTCACCAGTTTGTGACAGAGCAAATCTACTCCACAGTATTGAATTCTACCCTGGGAAACAGCCTAGCTCCTGATAGCACACTACAACCACTTCTGGCTAGTGTTGTCTCTGCGCATTACTCAAATATAACTTCTCTGTTCCCTAACATCTACAGCTTCTTTACAGCTGCTAGAATGATGAAAATTACATTGTATTGTGAGTTGTATGAAGTAAAAAATGCTGCAAAGTAGTCAATGACTCTAGTAAACAACTGGTCAAATGGTTGATAGTTGTTTGAAAGATGGGATTTCCTGACTGGTCAGAAGCTTGCTAAAAATCATTAATGCTTCATAGACTAAATGAAAGGTTGTATTGACTAGGATTCTGATAGAGAATATGCTGGGTGAAGTACTAGTCAATATTTTTATTATGATATAAATGATGGAAGTGAAAATGTAGTTATTACGTTTATGAGCAGTACCAAGTCAGGAGGGACAGCAAGAACCTGGAAGAATTCCAAATTATCTTGTCCCAATGGAGCCTCAATTTCAAAAGCCACGATGCGTGAATACTCCTTAACTGCCCAGTGCACTGGACAGTTATGTTACAGTGACTACCTTGCCTTTAGTTATTTAATGAGAACTTCCCATGTGTGAAGTTCAAGCCATGGAGGTTTTTAAGGATTTGTGCTTTAGATTTAAGATTTAAGTGCTTTGATACTTACAGGGGAATTCAACATGTCTCCTATCATGGGTTTTACAAATGTCTCCTTTTAGGAAAAGAAACAGTAATTTACAAACTCATGAGATTCAGCCTTTAGTTACATACATTGTGCTAATGGGACCTGGAGCACCGTTTAAGTTAGATTAGTCCTGTGGCCCTGTGAGACATTGCTAGAAAAAGCCAAAGAGAGAAATGCTGGCTGGGTTATACCCGGGAGAATATTCCATCTCTCTGCACTACCCAGACAGAAATTAAAGCAGTAATAGGATAAGACACCTCTAATGCCCTAAAGACATCTGAAAGCTGACCTCTCTTGCTAAATGCTGAAGAGAATCTAGTTGTGGCTTAAGAGCAAGAAAGAGTGGGCAGTTGCTTTCTCACAGATGGGGAATAAATTCTTACCACATACTCAGATTTCCTGTTTAGTCCTTTTTCTGTCTTGAATAAGAAAACTCTCAAAGCCTAAATCTTATGCAGGATACCAGAGTGCCAGGATGTGTCAGACCTGCCTGGAAATGACCGTGTCTTTTGCCATTTTGATATGCTTTAAAATCTGCTTCATAAGTTACATCATACCTTTCAGGTTTTTAGAAAGTCAATTTTAAGTGCTTGTAGCCACAATGCAACTTCACTTAATGTTGCAGCTCTGAGAAATTTGCTTTAACATATCCACAACAAGCTTGTCCAAGAGCAATGATTCTAGTATTGTGTTCTAGATGGGTAAGTTTTCTGCGAAAAACCTAATATTTTCAGTAGGTTAAGGTAATTTGTTTTCTGCTCTTTGCTGAGAAACCCCTGTAGATCTGCTACGCTCAGATTCTTCACAGCCATCTGCATGTGATAAGGAAGCATCCCTGTGTGGACACTTGAACCAGGAAGAGAAGTAGCCAGAAGGCAGCAATGGGTGTCCATGAGCTGGATAGTGTGTCTGTGAGGGATTGGGTGATTGCAGCACCAGGTCTCGGTAGTAAAACACCTGTGAAGTTGAGATATTGGTTTGTCTGCTAAACAGAGTTAACCAAGCTTTCATTGTACTAGGGTCTCATGAAAATAAATAAATTCACTTGCTCAGAAATTTAGGCATTTAGTGCTGATTGCTCTAAAAGAGCCCAAAGGGAAATTAGAAATTCTGTCTTCAAAGCAGGGCTTGAATAATGTTATAACTCCATGGAAACAATGAAGAAAAAAAATTAAAATATGAACAGCTGCTTTTGAATTAAGTCCCATCTATCCTGTGCAGTGATCAAATCAGGAATCCCCATGAAAAAATGGTATGTGATTATATGTTTAAACTGTGTCTTACTTTATATTCATTGTACCACTGCATTAGCTCTGTGCTGAAATTTGTAATCTAATGTGCTTTGCTCTTGCGTTTCTTTAATTCTCAGTATGGCTCTGAAGCAGCAGGTCCCATCATGAGCAACCACAGAGCTGTGAAGGCTGCCCTTACAGCCACTCTCTGGCTCCAGCATGACCCTGTCCACAGCACTGAATACCATGTCAAATGCGTATATGAAGGACATGTTTCAAGAGCAAAGAAGGAATTGCTGACAGTATTCAAGGAAAATGAAGAAAATGTGGTAAAGCAGGAAGGTATAAAACCCATATATTACACATTTTGAACCAGTGAAGAACATTTCTGTATTTCGTGTTGGAGAATACAGTTTTTGTTTAACTCCAGCCACCAACTAGACACCACACGGTCACTCACTCACACCTCCCTCTAGAGGGATGGGGAAGAAAATCAGGGAAAAAACTCATCTCATGAGTTGAGATACAGATAGTTTAATAGGTAAAGCAAAAGCCACACATGCAAGAAAAGCAAAACAAAGAATTCATTCACCCCTTCCCATGGGCAGGCAGGTGTTAAGTCCTCTCCAGGAGAGCAGGGCTTCATCACAGCTGATGGTGACTTCAGAGACAAATGCCACCCCTCCGTATGTCTTCCCCCTTCCTTCTTCTTCCTCAGCTTTATATACTGAGTGTGACATCATACGGTCTGGAATAGTCCTTTGGTCAGCTGGGGTCAGCTTTCCTGGCTGTGTCCCCTCCCAACTTCTTGTGTACCCCCAGCCTGCTTGCTGATGAGGTGAGGTGAGAAGCTGAAAAGGCCTTAGCTCAGTGCAAGCGCAGCTCAACAATAACAAAGACATCCCTGTGCTATCAACACTGTTTCCAGAAGAAATTCAAACACAGCTACTGTGAAGAAAATGACCCTAGCCAAAACCAGCAAAATAGTCTATTGCATCACAGTAATAACATAAAATGATGTTACAGTATGATTATCATTTAATAGATCAAGTGCATGAATGTCATTGTGCTTATACACATTCACTGAACCAAATGCACCTTGAAATGAACTGAATTAATCTACAAGTCACCCCTATCTCTGACTTTTAGAGGAAGTCAGATCAGTTCCCTACAGGCAAGCAGCTGTGGTAACAGAGTACCAAACAGGGAGCTTAGTATGCAAGCAACTGCTGTTCTGCTTCTGCTCTAGTGAGAAAACATGATGGTTTCAACAAGCTGTTAGTAACTCTGTATGTGCTGTGTAATGTATTATGCAAATTCACTCCTTTAAACATTAATTTGAGGTCAGTCTGGAAAAATGCCTGTATTCTTATATTTAGTTGAGAAAATGCTTTTTGATAGAGTTAGCTACTAATTTTGTTAATTTATTACTGAAACCCATAATAAGCCATTTGATCCTGTCATTGCAAATACCAATTTTCTTATACTTTAATCACTTCAATCTTTATTAAAATTTATACCAGCCTGTTCAGTCGATAATTGAACAAACAAAAGCCTTCACTCAAGTTAACGGCGTCATTTTCTTCCTTGTGTAACTGCTACCAAATAGTGGCCAGCTGGGCTTGTGGGGCTGAATGCCCAGACTTTTCAGGAATGACAGAGCAAAATAGGCTGAGGACAAGCAGTGTTATGAAGACTCGGACTTGAAATGGCACATTACATATTCATATTTAGAAAACAGGAAGCCTGATTACCTCTGCTGAGATCTGATTGTGACTGAACTGGTAGCTAAGGTGAGGTGCTTGTCTGGAAAAAATAAACCACAAGTATAAACTTGTGGTTTGGCTGTTCATAGTGAAATGATGAATGTTGAAAGATTGAAGTCAGAGGATATACAGATCACAAAGCATCTCAACTGGCTTTCACAATTATGTGGCATTGCTCATGAACTAGTTTTGCCTGGAGATCCTGCTTAGTTTGTGATTAGTGATTAACTCATTAGGAAATACACTATCAGTATGTTAGAAGACTAAAACCAGCATGAAAGAGTAATGTGTATTTTTCTACATTGTTTTGGTAGCTGCAGCTCATTGGCATTGCAAGACTCTACAGTATTGTCACTTAACTGATAATTGCTATTGTCAGTGTGAGGGTTTCTTTTTGCTGTACTTCCTTATGCAGATGAATTAAGACGTTAATCCAGTGCAAATTTAATCTTTGTTAAGGAAACATTTCCTGGTTTGTGGGGAGGCAGACTAGAGAACCCTGTAGGAAGAACACTACAGGAAAATATCTGAATGCAAAGAGATTTCTCAGTTTTAGGAGAGACAAGTCATGGATGAAGCAAATGTCATCTTAGGCTGTATTTATCCTGTTGTACTTGGAGGTCAAAATCATGAAAGATTTGAGGGCTCAGGTGGTGATGGTGGTTTAATGGCTATTGAGGAAGGAAAGGGCATATTATTTCATCTCATACAAATCTTTTGTCAGGAAACTCCTGCATGTGATGTGTTCAGTCATATATACTGGTCATTTACTACTGAAAAAAACATTCATACAGAGTCTGTGCTCCACAGAAAGATGGAACTATTAAAGCATGGGATTCTGCCATCCAAATGATATGTGAGAACATGACTGAGAGTTGTGCAGTCAGAACAGTTAATTTTCAGTGAAAATCTTCCACTCCTATCTTTTATTTAAGCAATTATTTATGGCAGAATAAATGCTGAATACCTCCAGTCATGAATACACTCAGAAATTGTGTCTACTTTTAAAAATAAAGGCTCTTTGCAAACTGTGCATGCAATTAAGTTGTCCTTCTTTATGCTTTCTCCACCTGGATCTTCACAAGGCAAAACTTAACTAATAACTCTTCCAGTCTCAATATCTTTCTCCAACCTTTTGTGATTTTTTTTTTCTTCCCACCCCATATCTCTCTCCCCTCTGCTACCATTTTTCACTGTGTTTCTGCTTAGTCCCACCACCATGTTTTTCTGGCTTGTCTTTCCCTCTTCTCTCCTCCCTGCCATAGTTGCAAGCCTCATTATGAGTAAATGTGTAACCAGAAATTTTTCAGACTGCCAAACTGAAGGCAGAGAATCAGCTTAGAATCTTTCGGTTTTGGTGGTTAAGCTTGTCAAAACCAAAGCAATTATAAATGGGTTTTATTTGCTATGTCCCTAGAATCCAGTAGCATTTGTATGAAAAGATGAAAATTCAAATGCTGTTCTTGGGTACATAAGATAGTTATTGCATTGGCATGACAAAATAAAAGTACTGAAATTCAGTAGCAGTTGTAATTAATTATTTATTATGAAGGTCTCAGAGATTCTGAATCATGAACAGAAACACTCTTTAAATTATTCAAAAAGTATACAGAACCCTAACAAGGTTGTGTTGGAGTTGTTAATGATGCGAAACAAAAAAAGCACTGATCCTTCTCTGGTCATGCCCAGTTTCATGCTTTGCACTGTATCCCCTTTATTAGGTTTGTTAAGAGTTGCTTGGTATATCACTTAAATAGGATTATGTAAATATTTTAACCTTAGGTTTGCTGTATCTATTCACATCTTCTCACATATTTGTAACACAGTGTCTGTCCTGGTGCTGTGAATGTTTTCAATATGATCTGACTGAAAATTTGAATGTTTGATGCTCATGAAGTTCTGTTAAGTCAAAATTTGTTTCCATCTTGAAATGGGGTTGTTTGGTGTATCAGAATCTTGTATTTTAATCTTCTTAAAAGAAGTAATTTGGAAATATAAATTGTCCTTGAAGAGCTACAAGGGAAAAAGTAAATATAATAATAGACAATTCTATACCTGTTCTATTTGTTTCTCATCCAGTTTTGAGATACAGTCAAAGATACCAACCATCCATGCAGTGATTTAATAAAAAAACCCAAACTCAACTACTTGTAAATAAAATCACTTATCTAGATCAATAGTTGTAGTCATTAGGTGAAAAACTTTGGAAAAATATGAAAAGGACTGTACTGAAAAACTAATCTCGGTGTGAAAAGGTTTTGTTTTTATAACCTCCCAAAAAAGTTATACTTTCTTGCCCCCGAAAATTATTTAATAAAAAGCAAATAATACCTCAGTGGTAAATAAAGTTCTTTGTAATCCTCTGCTGCATTCTTCAAAAATGAGAATATTTTCATGTTTTCCTTAAATGCTTGGGAGTAATATGGACATAACTTTCTTATGTTCATTAAACTTTAATTTTTCAATATACGAGTATACTTCTGGAATAATTTATGTTAATGTTTGTTTACCGCTTTGAAGGAAAAAAAATATATGTGTACAAATTCATTATTTGAGATGTAGGCTGCACTTTCTCAGATAATGATTCCCAATTTGAGAGGAATAGATTTTCTGCTTCCAATTTTGCATATGGAATGTAGTACATGCGGCAAAGCTGCTGATCAATATTTTAGGACCACTAATTTTCAGTAAAGTAATTCTGGATGTGCAAGAAATGTTATTTTTTTCATTGTTTCCTTTTCTGAATTTTTCAAAAGCATCACAGTCTCACTAGCGCAAATATTCAAGAAAACCTTAAAAAAATGAGCTTGAATATTACAACAAAATTAATTTCAGTCTGCAGAAGTAGTGCTTTTATGTTGAGTATAACATTCAGATGCATAATTAAAAATTTACAGAAGAAGTGATTATTGATGTAAGTTGTTCCATTAGGAAACAGACAATATAATGTCTGCACTAATTACAAGCAAAAAAATATAGTTTAAGTGGTTTAAACAGTGTGCTATCCAGAAATTATTACCTCACCATGTTAATGAGTAATTTTGGATAACGGATGTCTGAGAAGGCTGTCATTTGTTAGGGGTCAATGTGCAAAGAAACAGGAAAATTTGTCAAATAAATTGTTCATTATGAATCATATGGTATGTTTTCCTTGGATATGCAGTTGGCTTCAATAAATCTGTCCTTTGAAAATCCCTGAGCTTCCTCAGAGTACCAGTCTACTATCACTTCAGACTTCACCTTTCCTCAATATAGATTTTATAAAAATTGAAGGATGTTTCACCTCCTAACAAGAGCATGCATCCAGATGTTGAGGAATAATTATCTAGCAGTAGTTTCTAAGGAGCAATGTTTATATTCTGATGTTAGATGTGAAACATTTAAGAGTATCACTTGTTTTCATGGCTTGCATTGTGGACTCATTTGAATTGCTACTCTTTTGCGTTGAGATATTTTAATGAAGTTTGTAATATATGATTGTATAATAATTCTACTGGAGCATAAGTCTGGTGAGGAGCAGCTGACGGAGCTTGGAGAAAAGGAGACTCAGGGGGGACATTATTGCCCTCTATAAGTACCTGAAAGGAGGTTGGAGCCAGGTGGGAATTGGTTTCTTCTCCTAGGTAGCAAGTGACAGCACAGGAG
>VZRE01001003.1:254-66129 GCA_013396775.1 Cephalopterus ornatus | reverse complement strand
TTGTAATGTAGACAAATGGCTTTTTTAATTTAGCCTGAAAATTGCAGTCTATTGAATAGTTTCTTAAGCTAGTATCCAGAAATGCTGTAAATGAGTATGAGGTCAAGTGACAGGATAGGAGGAGAGAAATGGCTGAAATATTTCCACGGCTAAAGAAGCTATGCGTGTATGAAAGAGGATAATATTGAACCATTTAAATGAATTTTCTCTTGTTCTCTTATGTACCTGTCATTTTAAATTATCCTATTTATTGTCTGTGGTTTTAATGTGCCATTTTAAAAATAAAGGGAAAAAAGGCAAAAATCAATGTTTCATTTTAAATTAAATCCTTCTTGCACAAGCTGTGGAAAAAAAAAAAAAAAAAGAAGATATGTCATTCTGAAGGCAGCATTTGTCCTGCCAGTATATGTAGAGTGTGTGCAAAAGGTAGTCTAATTGCTTCATTCACAGTTGCAGGATATGCATTCTCTTTCTTGGTAACAGCAAACATCATGTTATTTCCTATTCACTGTATTTCTTGAAGATCAGTGCTGCATATCAATCACAGAAGCATCTGCTTACATGAAACATTTCTTGCTCTTTTCCTGTGACAAGTCATTTATTGTCATCTTTGACAGTGCCTGTGTTTGTGTCATGTTAATGCTGCCCAGAATCTCTTTCTTATAATTCAGTAGTGTTTGAGTACTTGTCACTTTTAAATGCATTCTTTAACCCTGACATTACTGCTGTCGTCCAAACTGGCAGCCAAACAGTTTCTTAGAAGGAGCTGAAGTATTTTAGGCCTTAATTAAGCATATTGTCAGACTGTTTATATGTCTGCATCTTATCTGTGACTGCTCATGTGTCTTTGTCCATTAGGAAATAATTGATTATGTTCCTGCAGTAGGAAAGCAAGCTGCAAATAGAATAGCTACTCAGAATGCAGAGGTATTTTAAAATAAATATGTATATACAGCAGTAGCAGGAGAATGTCTGATATTTAGTATGTATTTTTGTAGTACAAAAACCAAAGCAAATGCCTCATAAAGCAGCTTACCTTTATAGATTTCAGGGTTGAATTTCTCATATATTTTCACTAGGGGCTTTTCTTGCTTTGTTTTGTTGTTCGGGTTTTTTTGGTTTTTTTTTTTTTTTTTTTTTTTTTTTTTTTTTTTTTTTTTTTTTTTTTTTTTGTTTTTTGTTTTTTTTTTTTTAATTTAATCAGAGATAATTCCCAATCCCTGAAGCTTTTTATGGGTTTAGGTGGGTCTTTTATTTTTGCTTTCTTCTCTCCTACAGAGATTTATATTTTCTGTCCAAATTATGTGCGAATACAGTCCTGCTACAAATCCAGATATGAGGATTGTCCACAGAGAAGAAAGTCAGAACATTCTAACAGTAAAGATATAAACCTCTATTGTCTGAGCTAATAGAGATACCTATTTTTGCTTATTCTAGCACTTTTCCCACAATTCTTCTCTTAAAGTATCTTCATTGTTCTTGTCATTTTAGTTTGCCTTTCTTTTTAATTTTTGTAGTTACTTTTTTCTAGGCAATGTTTCTAACCTTTTTTCCTTCTTTTCACCTCTCTTTCTCTTCTTTTCCATCCTGCTTTCCCCAGAATATCACCTCTGTGTTTCTATGAGTTATTTCATATGTGTATTTTTTCCCTCATTCCCAGAGCATGCTCATCATCACCTTGTGTAACAAAAGTGACAACACGAATACTTGTCCTGCTGCCTTTTCTCATGTCCCTACATCTGCCGGGAACAAGCGGAAAGGAAAGCTACCTTTAATTCCCACATGTTTAGTTATCTTATTGGGTTAATATTTAATTTACTTATTTAATTTGCTTATTTTTGTGGTTCATTTGTTCTTAATTGGATGTATGTATCCCGCATAAGCAAGTCCAAGGATGCTATTTTTTGAAAAGAAATATTTGTAAGACAGAAAGAGGATTTTCTTCTCTCAGGGCGCTAGCGAGGTTCATTCAGAATTTGAGTATTCCTTCACACTTGCTTTTTTATCATGTACAAGTTTCTCACTAGTTCAATACATACAAGCAGCCAGCCTAATGCTCTTACAAAAAAGTTGTGAAGCAACATCTAATTTCTTGGCTGTGAGGTTAATTTTTGTTATTTCTTCCTAGAATCACAATGTCTACACCACTTACAGCTTGTCCAGAATGGAATAGCATGTTTGTTCTTTGTTTGTGCAATTGTGAACACATAATGCTTGATTTGTTTTATTTTGTCTGACAGTGGAGTGGCAGACTGGCATTAAACCACCTCTGTGGGTCTTAAAAGCCTTTTTTGTTGAAACAGGATGTAGCTGTACTAAGACTCATTTCTTCCTTGCTAATGGAGACACCACATCATATACTTCTTAAATGTACCTTTTATGTCAGTGTGTGAGTGAGCCTTTGCTGGAGTGTGCCTTAGAATGCAGATCTCAGTCTCTGTTACGTATAGTTAAGGGTCTGTGTTTCTCACTTTGAGAAAAACAGCTAGAATACTGTATTTTAGCTTGTGCTCAAACAGCCACAGGAAGCTCTGCAGTTTTTATTTATTCTCCATATGCTTCCTTGATGAGCTTATGACACTTTTGCTTAGAATAATACCTTTTCTTGTTTTAATGCTGGCATTTAGTGGTGTGTTTCAGTTTTCCAGGGAGCCTAGCCATGCAAGCTGTTTTGTGGAAAAGGAGGCAGTGTTATCTGTGAGTCAATGACACATTTAATTTTTCATTTATTTTATCAGCCTAATACTAATGTACTGTGTTTGCATTCTGCTATTGGTCTCCTTTACACACTTTCTCAGATCATCAAGTGGCCTATCATAATCCTTGGTACTTGATGCTGTGTTACTTTAAATCTGCTGTAAAATCAGTTACTTCTGCCTTTATTTCTGTAAAAGTTCTCTGGCTGCTGTAGAGCATCCCACGACAATATCTTGATTAGGCCCTAGCTAGGTGACAAAGTGAGTATTTTGAAGGCAGGAGGGTCTTATTTGCACAAAGAAATACCTCACTGTATCACTGCGTTTTTCTAAGCCCAGCAACACTTTTGGAAGGCTTTGCCTGCCGTGGCTGAAGACACTTGATGATAAGAAGATGTCCATCATCTAGTAGAAACAGACTTTTCAGCTCTTTGAGCTCCTGCTTGCTTTGGGAATGAAACACCATAAATGGAAGAAAAACGACAACCTGTCTCTTCTCATGTTAAAATTCAGATACCTCAGATTGGGAGATTGTCAGGATCTATCAGTGCTATTTACAAGATCTCAGGATTTTGAAGATTTCTCTTGTGTTCCCTCAAGGTCCTCCATTTTTCTAAAAAGACTGCATTTGACAGTTGCTTAAAAGGAAACTGGTTCAAGCTTTTAGATCAAACAAAAAGGAAATTTGAATACTTTTCAGTTCTACCATACCCTTTCTGAGAAAAAGCAACCAGAACTGCAGATTCATATTTCATGATTCATATGCAACATGAATTCATGTAGCAAAGCAATTATGTTCTCTATTTTGTTTGCTAATCCTTTCTTGACATTTGATTTTCTTGATTATTCTTTTTTTATTTTTACTGACCACCACACAGCTTATCATACTACTCAGGAGCAATGTATTGGGGCTAATTGGAAGATTCAGAACAATTATATCTTCCCATGTGGAAATCTTCCCTACACACCACCCACTGTCTAGTTTTACATTTAGTCACATTCAATCTCTTTTACCATTTTAGATAGATTCCTTGGTCATATGTCAGTTCATCTCAATCAATCCACATCCTTATGATACTGAAAAACAGAGCTGACAGCAAACTTTCCCATTCCATTCCACCCCCCACTTTTTCAGGACACATGCAGAAATGTTGGACGGCCGCATATACCTGTGGTAACCTCCCTCCCTTTCAAGAATGAACCAATTTTTTGTTGCTTTTCTGTCTCTTGTCTTTTTAATTTATTTATTTATCTGTTTGTTTCTTTTGCAAGAATCTTCCCTTTTGTACCACGGCTGTTCACTTTGCTAAAAAATCAGATATTGTGATGAGTCATCCACAACAGAAGGATCTCCCATTGGAATATTCAGAGTTTCTTCTTTGAAGGCAAATATGAATAACTCCTTTGACTTCAAATTCTGTGTCTTGGCAAAGTGTAGTAAGTGTATTTAGGCTTCATCTCTATTACACAACTTTCATTTCCAGCCTCAAGATAGGTACATAAGTCCATGCAGAAAACAAGATTTCACATGTGCATTAATCTTAAACATTTCTTCTTGGATTTCTCTGGGGTCTTAATATTAATATTCTTTAATAAACAAGAATTCTTGTTTATTAAAGTTTGTTTCATTTGTTCCAATCCCCAACCCAAATATCAATCAGCCTTTCCAGTGGGGAATATCACAGCACCCTAAGGCCCTTTATCGATATCTGTGTTGGAAATTCAGAAGATCTTGCCATATAATAGGGTTTCATGAGTTGAAGGGTGATAAAATAGAAATATTTGAATAAACAGCTGGATATTTTGACTGATCACAGAATAACTGTGAACTGTCAGCAGGAAGTAGTCTTGAAAAAGACAAGTATGACCTGAGAACAGAAAAGTATTAACATATCAATGCTCTTGTTAGGCTTGAGTGAGAGGTTTCTCTGGATTCCCTGTTCAGTTCATGTTTCTTATACTAAAGAACAAATAAATAAAGGTTAGACTGGCATAGAAGATGGTTCCTTGGGTAGCTGGGACAGTAGGATCTCCTTTTCTTAACTTTAGAAGAGCTCACTTTGTTTAGTGATATCCGGGCATGGATGTAATGACATCAAAGACTAAATTCTAGAGAGGAAATATATTTATACTAAAAGACAAAGGGGGTAAACAAGCCATGAATTAGTATTAGAGATTATATGAAGCTGCTCAGTAATTAGATGTATCCATTGCTAGAGCACCTTCCATTATGGACTAAACCCCCCATTTTTTCAAAATGCAGAACACAAGGTAATATTTGGTACACAAGGGGACTGCATTAGATGATTCAGGAGGTTTATTCCAGTTGTTCATTCCTAGCATACAGTGAAGACTTTCAGTTATCTTCCCTTTGACAGGTTGACTGTAGTTCTATGCGCTTTGTTGTCTTATTTTGTTTTGCCAAGAGCTGTGAATTATGACTAGTAGACTTAGCTTAACATAACAATACTTGTAGTAACTCTAGTCAGGACTCTCTGCTATGAACCTCTGATAAGATCACATCTTGGCATTGTTTTTTCCACGTTTTTAGCTAGTTTTAGCCCAGCCTGGGCAAGTGTGTTTTATAGGAGATCTCCTGGGCAGTAAACACACACACACAAAAGCTCTGTAAGTAATTTCTACAAGAAGTACATTTAGGGGTGCTTTTTGGGACACATTAATCCAAATAGTAATTGTGTAAAACAAGACAAAGCCCATTTTGACAAAAAATTGAAAATTGTAGTGCCAGTAGTTTCCCTTCTCCATGGAAAGTGCAATTACTGCTACAAAGGATTTTGGCCATTTTACAATGTAAAGTTCAATAGTTGAAGCTTGTAGGGGTTTTATATATAGAAACTGATCTCATCCAATGTTGTATGTACAGTGTATATCAATTTTTGTGGTCTTAGAGTTTATTTTTAAAAGAAACAATTAAAAATTTGGGGGCCTTGCCCTTGACAGAATGCAAGATCACTGAGACCATTTGTAACTGACCCTCTTAACTTTAGTTGTCTGAACACTTGACTCAGGCTGACTAATTCCGTGAGGATGCAGCAAAAGAGTTGTCATAAAAGAACTGCCTTGGTTTTTCCTGAGCTCTTACTCCAGGAAGGTATTTAGTGCCTTGTAAGTATTAACTGAATCATTGTAATAAAAGTGATTCTTTATTTATACCATGTCTTTATTTTTTGTCATGCATAATTTAGTACCTTTTAGCATTAATGTAATTGCTAAACTTTTGCAAATATAATTGATATTGAGCTTAGAGGATGGGAAGAAACATCTGTGTTCTAGTCTCTGGATTTCTGTAACGTCTCTCTGCTACCATATGGTAAAATTTAAATAATAAACATGATCACAATATGAAATGTACAGCATACAGTCTATGCTAATCCAGTTTTAGAGTAGTTTTTAAAGATTTTCATTATTTAGAAGCTCTTTGGCTCTACTAGTCTGCATCTTCTTAATTGTACAGATTCATAATAGAGAAGGGAAAACAGATTTGTAAGGAACAGCTTTCCATGCTTAGCTATCGTTAAGTCTCTAAAGTAAAAGTATATATATTTTCTTACAATAGTCAGATAGGAAGTATACTTCTTATACAACTTAATTGAAATACCCTTTTGTATCTGCCAGACTTACCTGCTTTATTTATAGCATACAAAACTGTCATTTAGCAGTCTATATGGTATCTGCTAGCGCAAATTGGTTGCAATAGTCAGCTTTTTCCAGGAACATTTCTTGGCAGTTGCCTTAACTGAGATGAGAACTTTTTGTTTACAGCTATGAACCCTTTTCTTCTTAGAGAACTTTATCCGTAGGTTGAAAGTTGCTATAATGTCTGGATATGGTTATGACTTTGAAAACAGGAAAATAAAAACTACAAGAAAATTTTTTGTAGAATCATAGAATCATGGAATGGTTTGGGTTGGAAAGGACCTTAAAGATCATCCAGTTCATGTCAAATGCAGGGACACTTTCCATTAGACCAGGCTGCTCAGACTCCCATCCAGCCTGGTCTTGAACACTTCGAGGGATGGGGATGTCATCAGAAAATTTGAAGAGGGTGCACTTTGTCCATTTGTCTACATCATTAATGAAGTAACTAAACAACACTGGTCCTCATACTGACCCCTGGGAGGCACCACTAATCACTGATGTCCATTGGGACTCTGAGCCATTGACCAGTACCCTTGAATGTGACCGTTAAACCAGTTCCTTATCCATCTAACAGTCTGCCCATCAAATCCAGTCTCTCTAGAATTCAGAAAGAAGGATGTTGTGGGGGACTGTGTCAAAGACTTTACAGAAGTCCAGATAAGTGACATCTGTAACCCTTCCCTTGTCCACTGTTGTAGTCCCTCCATTATAGAAGGCCACCAGGCTGGTCAGGCAGGACTTCCTCTTGGTGAAGCCCTGCTGGCTGTCCCAATCATCTCCTCGTCTTCCATGTGCTTTAGAACTTCCAGGAGGATCTGTTTCATGATATTCCCAGGCACAGAGGTGAGGCTGACAGGTCAGCATTCTCAGGGTCCTCCTTTCTGTATTTTTTTTTGTGAAGGGGCAGTGGGTGTACAATATTTCCCCTTTTCCAGTCACCTGGGACTTCACCTAACTGCCATGACTTTTAAAATATCATGGAGAGTGGCTTGGCAAATACATCAGCCAATTACATCAGGACTCTGAGAGGCATCTTATCAGGTTCCATGGATTTACGTATATCCAGGTTCCTCAGGTGGTCATGAACCTCATCACTTGCAGTGGGAGAGACTTTGCTCTCCCATTCCCTATCCTGCTGTTCATCCACTTAAGGAGTGGGGGAAGAGAGGTTGCCAGTGAAGACTGAGGCAAAAAAGTTATTGAGTATCTCAGCCTTCTCCTCACCCATTGTTACCAATATGTCAGCATTGTTTATTAACAGGGATACAGGTTCCTTGACCTTCCTTTTCTGATTAACAGACCTGTAGAAGTCCTTCCTATTATTCTTTATTTCCCTTGCCAGGTTCAGTTCCAGCTTCACTGTGGCCCTCTTCATCCCATCCTTGCAAAACTGTACTTTGTAGTCTTCCCAGGTCACCCGCCCTTGCTTCCACTGTCTGTGTATTTGCTTGTTTCTCTTTAGTTTGACCAGCAGGTTCCAACTCAGCCATGCCACTCTCCTACCTTCCTTGCCCGATTTCTTGCTCCTGGGAATTACTATCTCTTGCGCTCTGTGGAAGACTTCCTCAAAGATCTGCCAGCTCTGTTGAACTCCCTTGTCCCTGAGGGCAATCTCCTGGGGATCCTACTGACTGTCTTCCTGAAGAGCTGGAAGTCTGCTTTCCCAAAATTCAGGGTCCTCACTTTACTCCTTACCTGACTCATATGCCTCAGTATTACTGCCAACTCTATCATTGCTTAATCACCGCAGCTGCTCTTGATGTCACCAATCATTTCCCTTGCATTGGTGACCATCAGATACAGTAGTACATCTCCTCTGGTAGGGCTATCCATTATCTGGGCTGAGAAGTTATCCTCCATGCATTCCGGGAGTCTCCTGGATTGCCTGTGAGTGCAATGCCTCCCGCAGCTGGAGCAGGAAGACCCTTGGTCAGGTGGCCCGCAGTAGACACCAACCACAAGTTTCCATTTGTTGCCTTAATCTCTTATTCTAACCCACAGGCTTTTCACCTGCTCATGGCTGTTCGTTAGAGACAGCTCTTCACCCTCAATCCACCTCTTGATGTAGAGGGCAACCCCTCTACCTCTCCTTCTTCCCCCGTCCCTTCTGAACAAGGTATAGCCATTGACAGTTGCACTCCAGGCATGGGATTCCTCCCATCAAGTTTCAGTAATGGCAACAAGGTTGTAGCTTTCCAGCAGCAGAGTGGCTTCCAAATCCTTTTTGCTGCCCATGCTGTGCGCTTTGGTGTAAAGGCACCTCAGCTGCGCTGTTGGCTGCATCACCTTCCTAAAGAAACACCCCTTAATTCCTTTGAGATAATTTTCTGGTGTTTCCCTGTTGGATTTATTACCTTAGGAGTCCCAGATCATTCATAAGACTGCAAGTGTGTTCCAGTATATATGGCTACGTATAATAATAAGTAATTTTGCATATGTATGACCCAAATTCTACAGAAAATCGGTACCAAAAGAGATTTTTATCAGTAATGTGACCTCACTAGAGTAAGCCCTCATACCACTAGAATAAATGCTTGTTATAAGTGATTGTCCATGATCTTAGAATTTAACAATTTACTACGTTCAAGCAATAAATAATTTTTTCACCGAATTTATTATAGTGAACTATAATATATATAAAATCCTATATGAAAGCATGAATTCTACCAAACAGATTTTTAAACAAAGGAATATGAAATAGGCCTATTGAAGAGTCTTTAATAATAAATTATAGAAGTAAAAATCCATGAAATTTCTTGGAGAATTTCAAGTTTACTCATGCATTATATGGTCTAAATGGAGGGAATTAATTTTTTTTTTGTCTTTTAATCTATAGTTCTCCAGAATGTTTCCTTCCAGGCTAAAGTGAACATAGCTACACTTTTAAGCTTCTGTTACATTGATAATAAAAGAATGGAACAAAATCTTCAGTTCTATACTCAATATAACCTAGATTTACATGGTTTTTTTGCTCAGGTTAGTATTGTTTTAAAAGACTACATTCACTGATTGACTTAAAGAAATACAGTCACTGTCACATTGACAAAATGTTAAAAACAACTAATTGATACCAGAACATTTCAAAGTGGGTAATTTGAATTCAAGCTGTAATTCAAAGATTAAATCTATTCTCCTCATTCAGAGCCACTAAGTTGAGATGAGTTGCCAGAATCTTGTTTTGGATTTTCTCAGCCTTACTTACTTTTTCGTTTTCTATGCCTGATATGAACGTGAGCACAATATAAATATATCGAGACAAATTGCCTATGATTAAGCACTCAATCAATTCTATTGCACTTGCATTACCTTGTTTGCAGTTGTTATCTGTAACATTGTACAACAAATAACAACTACTGATCTAATGATTGAGAAGAAGTAGTATCTATTAAACAACATTTGATCAACAAAGAAACAGATTTGTAATCAAGTGTGGTGTCCTTCCATTTTTAAAAAATTCATCTCCTTTTCCTTCCTTCAGAAACTCAACATATAGCTTGGTTCTGCTCTCTGATCACAGATCACAGTAAGTTTAGGGAAAAGGGGAAAAAAGAATGCTATCTCTGTTATTTTATGAATCAGACCTACCTTCAGTTTTGAACAATTGTTTTTATTACTCTAATTCCCTGTTTGAATACTGGGGACACAGACTATCTTTAGATCTGTGCCACAGAGAACCTGCCTGTGATAGAACATCAGCCTGAGGTTGGCTAATTTATAACAGTATTTCTCTACGAAAACACCTGCAGCTAGAGGACGCATCAGGCAACATAGGAATTACCGACCTACTGATTTCATGCCAGTAAAGATGTCTGGAAGGTGGAGGTCCTTGCCAGCCATAGATACTGGACAGTAGTATCATGTATATACTTAATGTCCCAAATTACATCTGTCTTCTGCTTGAAATGGATGACTGAATTCCATAAATAAAGTTCCTTTATGAAGTCACATGTAGTCTTAAGAAAGCACCAACTAGGAAGCATTTTTATTTTTGGTGTTTTTTATTATTCATTTGACATACACATTGTGAAAGACATTGTGTCTCTGAATATAGAGAAGAGTGATTGTTGACTGCTTTTAGGCATAGTACCTAACTGCACTGTTGTCTTTTTGGAGGCGGTTACTTTTCTCCATTAGTGATATAGAAGATACCTACTCATTGTCTCCATGTCGCAAGTTCATTAAAGAGCTATTGATGATCATGATTCTGCTGATCTGTTTCCCTCTTCTTTTGTATACTGAATTCTTTGGATGGCATCTTGATTTATTTCCTTTTCCACAACAAATTGCCTGAGCGTTTCTAGTAAAAAAAAAAAAGGTTAAAATTTCTAACATGTTTTCAAGGAAGTGTGTCTTCATAAAACTGTTTTGTTTTGTTAATACCTTTAATGTCTTTTCCATATACAGTAGATGCATGCACTTAAAAGTTTTTTTGATAATACTTTTGGGTTATGAAGAACAACAAAACAAGCAAGAATGAAGTAAGCCCTGCAAATCACTTTTTTTTGATCTATTATATATTTCCTTGTTCTATGTACATACACATATGCATGTCAGTTCAACTATCCAGGAAACAAAAAAAAAAATGGCAAATAAAACTAGACATAAACCTATCAACTAGATAAGCTAGTTAAATATCTAGCAGGACATAATGTCCGAAACTGGTAGAAATTTGACTTCCCATAGTTTTTCTATAAGCTTAGGAATTTTGTCAACAACTTGAAGACCAGCCTGTGAATCTTCAGCTCATATGTTATTTGTTTTTAACCATATGGACCCAAAAGCCTCAAATCCATCAAATATACACATACATCTAAGTATCTCTGAGTAGATTAGAAAATGCAAATATCACAGAAAAAAACTTTGCTTTTCATGTGGAATGTATTTGTAACAATATTAAAAATTTTCAGAGTTCAACTGCTTCTGAATTTCTAAATTATTCACATGATAGAACTAGCTGGAGTTTGGATTTTAAGAGAATTAGACATATGCATGATGGAACATATAGCTGGAGGAACATGCGAAAGAAGCTGACTAAAGGAATCTTTGAACTGAAGAACATTTGGAGATGGGGAAACTGAAATGATAAAAAACTAAATACATGACTGGGAAGAACTAAAGAAAGAAGATTTTCTCCAAGGTTTATTAACCACTATGTTGGTTGTCAGTGTTTGAGAAAAGATTCATATCTTGATATTTTTGTATTTTAATAAGATACTGATAAGGAGGAAGATAATAATAATAATAAGAAACTACTGTTCTTGTGAGGAGTAACATATGGTCCCGGAACAAATTTCCTGAACTGCCTTGTGGCAAAAAAGTGATACTAAATGTAAGAGGTGTGTATCTTTGGGGTTACAAATTATGAAGAAAAAAAATATTTTTTGTGAAATCAATGAAAGTTGAAGTTTCTGGTGCTGGAGTATTTTCCGAGACTGTATGACTCTTGTGGAGCTATAGCTGGTTGCCTTAAAGGTGTAAATTTTGAAAAACCAGCTTCCCCAGGAAGCTTGGAAGAAGGTGTTTTGTGCCAATTTTACACTGGGGTTTTGAGATCCTAATACAAAAGGAGCCCAGGCTCTGTGAAGTATTATTTAAAATGCTGTTTATTGAAGTAAGGAAAGAGAGGATAGTGTAGGTAACATTACAGCCCTCCAGATGCTGGGAATGCCACATCAAGAGTCATTGAATGTACCTCCATTCAGGGTAGAGCAAGCTGTGCTGATCCCATAGATGTACATTTATCCCTTTTTGATCTTTTGAGCTCTTCTAAGTTTTTCCTAATATTGACTGAGCACCTTTTTTTAATAGGATTGTGCATTTATAGGGAGATATTCATAGCAGAAAAAAACAGTAGTCCTTTGGGGTTTTTTTCAAATGGATATGTATGTGAAAACACAATGGTTGTATTTAATTATCTTTCTCCTGAGACTGTAGCCATAATTACATTGCTTTAGTCTCTGTATGTAGGAGATAAAAACCCATGCACACTAATAAAGGTGATTGCTAGTGTGTCAGACTATATCATACTGTATTAAGACCATCTAAATAAAACAGAAATAATGGCATAATGAAGATGAATCACAAGAAATCAGGAACACCTCTCTTCTTTTTTTTTAGAAGAATACCTTAGAGGTACATTAACTTGTCTCCCTGTTTGTTTGCAAGCTTCTTATTTCTTGCTGAAGAAATGCTGAGAGTCCTGAAATGTCAATGCATTAGTCTATAGCTCTGACTCTCCCTCATAGTTCTAGGCATGACATCTTTTTGTATCTGAAAGTCAACCCATAATCTGTGCAGTTTATTCAACCTGAACTGCACATGAAAATGATGTAAGAGACTAGAAAAGTCAACGAGTTTTTGGCTCTGTTTTGGTTTAAAGAAAGTTTTACCAAAATGTAATAAGTTCCGTTCTTTTATTATTCAGAATAAAAAGTCAGAAGGTACTTTGTCAACTTCAATTTTCCACTTGACAAACATTTCTTTCCTTGTACAATCGTCTCCCAATACACACTCATTATTCTCTTCTTTGTGCGGCTTACAAGTAATGCGGTTCTTCACAGAAAGCAGATAACACAGAGCATCCAGACAAATCAGAGAATAGCCTTCATTTAGTCTGCTGTCATTGCAGAAATGGTGTATCTTCATACTTGCAGTTTTTGTGATTTTAGACAAATACAGTTACAGTTCTATCTCTCTTAGCAGTACACTGGTAGTCTTAAAGTCTACACTATATTTCTACTACAGAGAGCTTAACCGGTTGTACAATGCACTGGCCATATCAGTACAGCATTGTGGAAGGACAGCACACATCTGCACAAATTGCCCTTGATTCTCATCTTTATAGGAACTCAGGGTATTCTGAAACACGTATGCCCTATTGGCTAAAAAAAACAAGCAGAGAATTTTTCTTTCCCCTGCATCACCGTGAAAGAAAGGTGTTGAATGGGGAAGGGTGGTTTGGCTACGGTGATTCACACACACAAAAGAACTGACCACCAGCCAGTTCTAGCCACATGTATCCTGTGCACGTGTCTGTGGGCATCTATACCAACATTCCAGATTGGTAGCCCTCAGAAGACTATGGGGGGGAGGTGTGGAGTTTTTTGGTTTCTCCTCAGGAAATGGCAAGACACTTCACTTTTGCCTCACTCAGGGAAGGTGTGTGTTGGAGGGGTCTGAGGTTCACTTTGTTTTCGGTCTGGTCACCTGGCTGCTTCTGACCCCAGTTTGCCTCACTTTTCCTGCACCCTGTTCTGTCCCCCTGCCCAGATCTGCTTGGATTTCATCGGAGAGGCTTGACCCATCTGCGGAGGAACCTGTAGGGGAGCAGGTTGCCCTTTCCCTCCTCCACTCTGCTGTTGGCAGCGGCTTGTGCCCATTGACGAAGGGGGGGAAATCCCAGAAACAGCCAGCCGCAGACAGCATGAGTTCGTGGGAAGAGCCCCCTTTTCCCCCTCTTTCCCCTTCCCCTTCTCGGTGTGGGGGGAGATCTCCATTTCGGCTGCTCCCGTGCACCGCGGCCTCACGCGGCGCCCTCCAGAGCCCAACAGCGTCCCCTGCCAGCCAGCACAGAGCAACTGCGGGTGTGCGCCTCCTGAGAGCCAACAGCGCCCTCTGCTGGTCCTGCTTGGAATTGCGCCAAAAGGCAGAAAGTACTGAACTGTTTCCTTTTTGAAGGGGATTTTTTGGGTACAGGATTGTTGTTTGGTTGTTTTTGTGTTCTTTTGTTGTTCTGCCAATACACATATATCCTTTAATAAAAGGCTGTTATTTTTCCTTCCTCAGTTGGAGCCTCTTAATTTCGGATTTACAGTCGCTTAGAGGCAGGAGTTTGGTCTTCCTCATAACTCATCCTCCTTAGAAAAACACTTCAGTCTTGTTAAACTGAAACACCTATCCATACTCTAAGACTGCCTCATCACCTGTTTTATTAGGTGCAAGCTGATACAAAATAGCTACAACTTTTAGGTTTTCAATCCAACCTTGGTATGGGCCCATGCTCCTTCCTTCTGCTGCCATGACTGAAAAGACAAGGTAAGTGGTGCTTACCTTGCAGCCACTCGCATTGAGGCTCCAGTCACAGTGACTGTTCTTTCATGTTTCGCCCCTATACAAGACCCTAAAGAGGATCAGGACACTGCTGATGTCTGGGGTTGTCCCAGGTCCTGTTCAGGCTGATTGCATATTGGGCTGGGCTGTGTCTCCAGACAACTGATGATTTTTTTGCTTAGCTTTGATAATTTTTTCCTCTTTGTCCTTCAGAAATGGACTAATCACTTACTTTAATATAGGAAGCCTCAGTGCCTTCAAAGGCTTCAATGATGGCAGTTTTTAGGTGTATGTTTCTGCCCACTGTGTGTGCTGCTGTGGACACAGGCCATCCCTTTATTGTTAAGGACCAGGAGGCTTTTTTGACATTAAGGAGGGGTGGTTTTATTTCATTTTGTGGGGTTTTTAACCTTTGAAACTTCTTGTGTTTTTCGTTGGCCTTTTTCTTTAACACATTCTTTTTGTACTGCAGCTACATCTCAAGTTATACACTTTGAGAAAGAGTTCTTGGGCTCTTTTTTAAACTAAAAGCATGAAATTAAAGATTGTGCAGAGATAATGCAACTACTCTTGAAGGTACAGATTTTAAAGTTCAAAATTATCAGGAGCTTTTTTGTTCTGACAGTGTGAAGTGTGACATTTTGAGTAGATGCATTATTTAGTGTATCTGAAAGGTCTGAAGAGTTTAAATTTGGGCCCCTAATAACTAGAAGTCTGACTAAAAAGCAGACTTTTTCTTTTCATTTTGAAATACTATTATAATCACCAAGACCTGCAGATGTTTTTTCTGTGGTGTTACTTCACTGACTTTAAGCAAGACAACTTAGAAATCCTCAGCCATACTCACAATCAGATCATATTTTATTGTTGCCTCTGTCAGGGCAGGCAGGTAGAAAAGTACAGCTACAGCCTACTAACATAGCAAAAGAACTCATTCCCCTTACTACTGTCTTCACAAACATAGCAAATAAGAGAAAGGAGAAATCTGAATTCTGCAATATCCTGCAAGTGGACAGATGAGCGGTTTAGCATTTCCCCATATGGCTGGCAATCCTGTCGAACCATTTAAAACTGCGAAGTAAATAATGCAGTAATTCTACAACTTAAGTGTATTAAGACACTTAATATTTTTATTAATTATTATTAATTAATTATTTCTTAATTAATTAAGACACAGATGAAAGTATTTCTGTTTCTGAACACTTTGTTCAGGTTTGGGGATTTTTCAAATCTCTATATTAAAATGCTGATTGTCCCAACAAGCAGTGGATGTGCTTCATGTGCACTAGGTGTTTTTTTTCATTTTCATACATCTTTAGATACCAAAATAGCAAAGTGTACTATTTTAAAAAGAGGAAGTGATTTGACAACTCTATTTTCCTCTGTTACTCAGCAGTTTCCTATGTGTAGGTCTACAGTATCAGTATTGGCATTGCAGCACTTGCTGACATGTCTTTGGAATTCAAATTTCTGTTTTCTCTGAATCTCTACTTTCAGTAATAGACACAGAATTTGCATCTTCAGAAATACTTGGGGATTTTTTAATATTCTTCACTGAGCAGTCTGTTCCCTGGGGCATGCCTTTACTATTATGGGGCTGTGTCTGCAATGCAACATGTCAAGGATTCCGAAATAAAGATTGATATATGTGGAGGAGCTATACAATGGCTTGTGCTCTCTGGAGGAAGGTCTCGAGCCAAGTGCATTTGCAGCCTGTCAATGCCTGTTGGCAGATAGAGATACCCAGGCACGCTGAGGTCTCAGAAACACGAATTTTTGAGTGATTACTCACTGGTGCTACTTTTGTAACTATCCAGAAGATCATTTTCCTGCTGCCTTTTCAAATGCAGGTCTTTCTTCCATTTCTGAGCAAAAGCAAACAAATTAACGCTCTGGGACCTGAGAACAAGGCAAACCAGATGTTACTTCTGTAACAAGATTATGTGTTTAATTCCCACATGAGTATGTTTTATCACATCATGATGTTAACAACCTAAAAAGACAAGAAGGGACACTAGGGCTTGGTATTTTTCTTGGCTTTTGTGCTGCCTGTTACTTATATTGAGCAAGCCCAATATGTCAGTGCTTGGTGGCTGCCTAAGACAAAATATCACCATTGCTCCTAATGAAGGACTTATTCTTCTGAGGTTTCTCCTTCTACTGTTGCAATGCACCTACCATAGGAATAAAAATTATGAATACCAGGAAACTGGGGAAACTATTATGGTTAGACTTCCATTTTGGTTTCTACCTCTTGCTCTGCTGCACGGTGTCATTTTAAAAATTAATGAGCCAGAAGAATTATATCAAACGAGGTCTAGGCTGTTCAATGCTTAAGTGTTGGAAAAAAGATTTGAAACGCAATACGAACAAGTGCTCTTTGCCAGGCTCAGCCACTGAAGTCTTATTTCAAGGGTGTGCATGCTGTTGCTAGGGAAAAATGGTTATGTGAGTCTCTTACATAATGTCATTAATATTTTGGTTTGAAACATGGCATTCTTGGCATCTTGAAGCTTATGCATCTCATAGCTAAAGCCTTTACATAAAGCACTGTTGTGAAACAAAGGAAGCAAAAGGTTGGTTTAGAGGTAATAATGAAAAAGCTACAACAAAAGTAAGCAGGTTGCAATGTGATTGCTGTTAGCTGATACTGCCTTGACTCCTTGTATTCTGAAAAGACAAAAGGAGGCTGAATTGTTAATTTAAGACAGTTTTTATTGATAAACCAGAATATGGATCCATAGGACACATGGGAAGAGGGGGGCAGTAAAAGGAAGTGGACAGGAGGTTTTTTTGGTACCCAAATGACAGATTAGATGAAACTACTTCTATCTTATTTCCAAACACATAACGGTTTATGCATTTTAGATGTGTTCAAAGCTATGCAATGCAGAAATGTGTGGTCAAAGACTTGCATACAACCCTCTTAGGATTTTGTTTTCCTAGAAATTGAGCCTGTAAGGGCTTTATCATTCTAAGCTCTCACATGATGCCTGAATTCCTCACTCATACTAAATTTTCTGTACTGGCATCAGGAGTCTTGGATTGATTATTATGAAAAAATGGACTTAACTGTAACAAACGAGTTAAAATACCTTTTAGAAGATAACTAAATTATTAGAGAAAACAACTGGTGGGTGTAATCTTCTCCTAAAGCCTGGCAAGATGCAAGAAAATTTTCAGATGAGGTCGATTGTAAAAAAATTCTCAATCAGATCCATTTCACATAAACAGTACTTTACAATCAAAGCATAGATAAGACTATCAAGCCACAAAAAACGGTGATACATTTTAAAAAAACACCCCACATTTAGAATGAATTTAGTGATAAAACTGATGATGCTAGAATGGTGTTTGAGGACTAATGAAAAGTTTTATTTTAGTAATGAAAAGAGCTACTGCTCCACAGCTTACTCTCCTTTAGCTTGTGTAGGTGCCACCCGTAAAACTCTGCGTGTGTGTTGCCTGTACAGTTGCCATAATTTGATTGATTGTTCTGAAAAGTAAGTATAGAGCAATTCTTATGCCTCCTTGAACTCCTTGTCCAAGTCTACCATTGCTTTTCTAAGACAAGATTGTTGGAATATTTGAATTTAAACAACAGACCCACTCTTAGTCATAATGCTGCATAAATGAAATTTGTTATTTCAGAAAAAAATATTCAAGTATATGCACACATACATTAAAAATGATGTAATTTTAGATGAAAAAGTATCAACTATTTGTTTTCCCCATAAGAATGGCATTTGATAACCTGATTTTTAGACAAAAGCATGCCAGTAAAACTCACTTGCAAGATGATAGACAAAGATACACTACCATGACTTCAGAATTGATTTTAGTGGATTTTAGAGAATGCTTCTGGAAGCTTTAATATTTGTCTTCGTGCGAAACTATGAAGAATCTCAACCACCTGCAGAATTAGAAAATACAGCTGATAGAAAATAATGCAATTATATGATATGTATGAAAGAGCTGAATTAAAAAAATGAACTTTAAATTCATAATAGGTCAGGGGACATGACAGGTAAGATAGATGTGCATAGGACCTAAGCTAAATTTTCATGGATAGACAATTCCTTACACAGTTAATTTTAAGCATAAGCACAACATTCAAATGAAAACAAATTAATTTTTTCCCAAAATTATGTCAAAAAAAAATTATGACAAAAACTTGCATGATCTGAGAATACGTCGCTGTGTCTACCCTAAATTGCCACATAAGGCTGGATGGGTAATTCAGTTAAATTTTATGTGCCTGAGTTTATCTGCATACAAAATAGACAATATCAATTGCTGAGAAAATAATGTAAAGCATACCTTATCCTCATGTTTGAGCAGGATGGAAACCACTACTCTATTAGCTCGTGATGGACCTGTGAAACTGTGTTAGTTCATGTACATGATCCTATCCACATGTCTCTGAGAAGCTAAGTTTGAACCCTGGAATATTCTGAGAATGTTCAAACAGAGCAGGGGTGGTGGGCGTATATTACTATTCCGTGCTTTGGTGTGTACAGCATTACGAGATACCCTCTCAAGCCTCATCCTTATCCACTGCCAGGTACTCCAGACCTACAGGATCTTGAACAAGGAGGCTCAGAGGTTTCTCAAACTACTCTACAAGATGCACAGGTCACTAGGTGCTATGTTAATGTGCCCGAAGTTCTGCAATTTTTACCAGTTTATAATCTGTATTTGGAGTAACTAGACCACATTTTGTCCTGGGCAGTGCAATTGGATCCATGTAATATTTCTCTCTATGATTTTTTTATAATATGTAAAGATTTGGAGTGGTCATTATGACTAGGGTAGTGTGAAATCCACCAAAGATGGGGCTGTATTACTAGCAAACAAAAAAGATACTATAAAGTGAGGCAACACCTTTTTTGGTGCATTTTTGGGCATGTGTTTGGTAAAGTCTTTTGTAAAAGTACACTGTCCATAGATTCATTGCCTTGATCTCTGAATGGAATAATCTACAAACTAACTGAAAGACTTATTTGTCATTAAACTGTTGTCACGTATTGTACACTTTCATGTCTTACTGGAATCTATCTATGCTTTTCTGAGAGTATGAAAATCACTAATTTTCTCATAAGGTAAGATTTATTGCTTTGAAATTCCCAGAGGCCGATTCAGATAAACATCCACGGCATGCTGGATCTTTTTTTTTATTCTCTGCCTTGTTTTTACTGACTTTGGTTGTGATAGTAGCCATCAATATGCAGGACTGCAAGATGGGGATGCGAGCACCAAGATCCAAGCACACTGATCAAATGCTGTCACCAACTGATTACAGACATTTTGAATTGTATGATTTGACAGACGTTATCCAGACATACTGTGTGGTAGAAGGAGGGTTAAAATCTAATTTTGTGCAGTAATATTTTACAGCCTTACCATTGACTGGCAGATTTTAAGGCCAAAAGAAACTGTTAGATCATCTAGTCACACATGTCCTGCATATTACAGGACATAATATGTCTTTCAGTGACTCAAGACTAAGCACATTTTCTGGAAAGATGCCTACCTTTCATTTGAGAGAATCAAGTAATGAACAATATACAATTCCCTTTGGGAGCTTGTTCCAGCTGTTAATCACCTGTGCTGTTAAATTTTTTATCTTGTTTCTATTTTGAATTTTTCTGTCTACCTTTTCTAACTACTGGGTTCTGTCTTTCCCTGCTAGATTAAAGACTTCTTTAGTACCTTGTGAGGGAGCCTATATGCTGCAATCAAGCTACCTGCCAGTCTAGGAGGGTGTACTTGCTAAGATAAACAGACTGATATTTTCAAGTCTTCACTCATCTGAATTTTCTGCAACCTGTAATAATTTTGCAGCTTTTTTTCCTACAACATTTCCAATTTTTCAGTGACATTTTAAAAATGAACTGTGTGCAGTATGCAGAACAGGAGGCAGTTTGCCAGTATCAATCTCACCAGTGCTATCTAGAGGCAGAAAACCACCACTGTTTTTCATTACTCCTTCTCCTTTCTTATTCTTTCTACATTTCATTAAATCATGTTTCCTCTATATTTTATTGGGAATTAAAATTGGTTTTTAACTGTTTTTCTGTAATAGCCCTGAATTTCTTTTTCAGTTTTTCTGCTATCAGGAAATACTTTCCCATTGTACAACATGTGCTGGATTTTGGGTTTGGGGGATGGAAGGGTAAGAAATTTTTGTTTCTCTGTAAAAATTTAATTGTATTTCCATTCCAGATTTGGTCCCCCTGGTCTTATCCTTATCTAGTAAGTTTGTGCAACCTTAATGGGCTTCTTCTGTGTTCATATAATACATGCTTCTGACTTATCCTTGGAAACACAGGGATTTACACTATTCACTTCTAGAAACAGACACAGTTTAATAATAAATCTTTATTGCAGATTATTTTTGCAACTAATCAATTATCTAATTATCTCTATTTTTAATATATGCTTTGTTGTACTTTTTATCATTAATTTGCTAACTAAAGGATAAGAGATGTTAAGTCAAAAGCCTCATAAATCTTTTTATTTGTGCAGTAAATTCACCAGAGTTCTAATCTCACCAAACATTGAATCTGATTTGATTTACAAGCGCTTTTTTTAACACTTAGATGGTATCAGTTGACTTTGATTTCATTTAGTTTTAATATTTAAATATTTTAATTCCATGCTAGCTTTTCTTTCTCTTCCCAGTATGATATAATTAACCCACAATTTCCCATTGCAGCAATCTTAAATTTTCTGAATTGTTTAGAGTGTCTTCAATATGCTAAGTAATATAATACTAGCTAAGAAAAGACCAGAAAATCCTTCACCAACGTACTAAAAATGTGTGGATAAAGTTACAGGCCTGTTGATGTAAAACTACATAATTCTAATAGGTTCTCTTTAACATTGCCCTCAGTTATGAATAGATTTAATTGGATCCCTGTAAAATGGTGTTAGTTATGTGTTGTGTTTAAAATCCTGAGCAGAAGTACTGGTTTTATTTTTTTTCTGTATCATTATTTACAAGTCATTACATCCTTTGTTGGAATATTCATGGCATTTCTTTCTTTCTTAGATACCTTAAAAACTCATTGCTTTTCTTAAGTTGTTTAAGCCACTGCTTTCCCCCCATGTCTTATCTTCTCATGTAAGTACATTTCCAATTTACTTTCAGTCCTTGTCACTGCTTTTTTGAGTTCAGTCTTTCCCATCCACTACAATAAAATCTTAATCCTGTAACAGAAGAAACTGGCGCTCTACAGGTCACTTTTGTTCATTATACAGTTTTGTTCAGCAACAAGTCTGATTCACCTGTGTTCTGATGTACAATATAAGAGTATAAAAAATTGTATGAAGTTTGCTCAGATCACACTACTTCATTTCTTGATAGTCAATACAGTTTTAGCTGTTGTTTGTTTTTTTTAAGAAAAACTAAAGAAAACTTAAGAAAACTAAAATGGAAAGAAACCTCTAATTCTCGGAGTTCATAGTGACACAGAAATAAGCCGTCTGCAGGATCAAGACCTGTTCAGTCTCCAGAAAGTCGTGTCAGCAGAGCTGAGGGTTGCTGGAGTGCAGTCTGTATGCTTAGAGCTTGCAGGCTGTGGAGAGCCTCACCACACAACACAGCTGAGAGGTGGGGAACACAGCTTGACTTTTCATCCATAATTTTTCCATCTTTTAGTCAGGTATGACTGTCAACATGGCAGTAGTAAACTGCAAAAATCTAGATGTCTGTTCCAGGACACTGTCTTCCATTAGATCTTGGAAAGTGTACTTCAGTGACTTCAAGGCTTTACTGCCCATCTTAGCAGAACTTGTTTTCCCTTCCATCTGCTTCTTCCCTACACTGGGTTTCCCTGTCCTTTCCAGCTCCTTGTCCTGTTTGACCCTTCTCATCCTAATTTCTTTCTCTGACAGTCAATCCCAGTAACACACTGCTTTTCCCACTTTCTCCCATTTCTACCATTCCTTGCTACTTTAATCTCAGAACTTTTCCTTCCCTAGCTACCAAAATGCTACTGTTCCTAAATGCTATTGGCCTTAATAATTATCTCCTCACTCTGGAGTCAGTCTCTGGCTCCCAGTCTGTCTTACTTTGCAAAAGCTTCTCAGTATCTCTGATTTAAAATGTAGTTGGGGTTTTTATTCCATGTTAGCAGGGAGACAGAGAGCATGCAAGAGTTGCAGCCCATCAGGACCACAATAGACTATGGCAGAATAAGAGATTTTCTGCTTAGGTGGGGTCATGAACATCTGTTTGTTGACAATCTTCTCAAATTCCTCGGTAGTCTCCATGCTCTATTTGCCACCCTCGATTTCTTAAATATTACAAAGTTTTGGGTTTTTATTTATTTTCCCTCTGTCAGAGAAAGGGAAAGGGGGAAGCAAAAAGGATTAAACTAAAGCAAAGGACTAACCCTGCTGTATTTCACATTTTCTGTTCCAGAATTCTGGGGGGAAAGATTCTAAGACTTTAAAATACTAATGGAGAGAAGGAGATATT
This sequence comes from Cephalopterus ornatus, assembly GCA_013396775.1. Lineage (NCBI taxonomy): Eukaryota > Metazoa > Chordata > Aves > Passeriformes > Cotingidae > Cephalopterus > Cephalopterus ornatus. Next base: position 43,239 of record VZRE01001003.1, on the reverse strand, counting down.
TCCATGAACTCTTTCTTTCACTGCAAGGCCTAAACTAGCCAAAGCTTACTCCTCTGTGTATGAAACAAGAATTGCCATGAGAGTATCAGTTTTGCTTTAAGCTTGAAAACCACAGCAGCAGATATAGTTTCTTCAGCCATTGATATTATTTCCATAGAATTTAACTGAAATATTCTGATTTAATTTAAGTTTGATGAATTGTGTAAAAATTGACCTTAGAGGACAAATTCCTGTTATCTTGTTTATACCAATGCTCTGCTAACAGCTTGTAAGTCACTTATTGCATAGCAGTCTGACAACTGTGTTTTTGTGATAAATACCTAAAAGAAAACCTAATCTATAAGGTTGTTGCAAGTAACAATAATAAATTTAAAAATATCTGTTTTGGACAAGAAATGAGAATCACAAGATCACGCATTATATTTTCATGATCTGTGGAGACACACTATGGTTGTTCTTGCCCTTAGGAAGATTCCTCTTAAAACCCCCTAAATTTAGCATTACAAGACTAGATTTCAAAAGCATTTAGCATCACCATAATAGAACTGACAGAAATGTGTAAGTGCAGTAGCTGCCTATTTCACAGCTTATGCTTCAATGGTACCTTATGTACTAAGACGCTTTTGAAACTGTGATACATCTTAAGACATTTAAATACTTCTTAATACCTGGATAATAAACTCTTAAAAGCAACAAGCTAAAATGTCAAACTGTGTGTGAGTATGGCTTTCAGGGCTTTAGAAAACCTGTATTTCAGACTTTAAGAAATAAAACAATTAATAAGAGTACAAATAACTCATGAGCCATTGAAATAGACCATCAAGGAAAATTAAGAGCTCTATGCACTATGACAAAGTATTTAACACATTAATGTCTTTTTTAATTAATAGTATTTCTTGGCTGAGAGTTTAGATATCAATTTATGAAAAGAGTTGGCTTCATTTTATGAAACTATAGAAGTGTTTGTAATGCAAATTGACAGTGGGGCATTTAGTAGTAATAATGGAGGTACATTTGCCAAAGTAGGGATTGAATACGTCTGCATACATCCATGCACGTGGATTTTTGTGAACTCTCTCACACACGTGCTGAACTGTGTGTGTCATACAACATACAAGATATATTTTAGTATCCTAAATAGAAGGCTGGGTGAGTGAGGAATTGAAGGAAAGTTCTGACAGATTGCAGGAAGAAAGTTTCTTTTTTTTTTTCACCCTCTCTGTTTCAAATCCAGTTGTCACCTTTTCCCACATTCTTTCTTAGTTCTCTTCCATCATGCAGATTCCCTCTTGCTTCCACTAGTGCTTTTCTGCTGCCTCTTCTACAGTGACTTGGTAATATGAATATCAGTAAGACCAGAAGGGGTAAGAAATATGAATATTAAAGAGTGCCTCACATTTTAGTCAAACCAAAGAGAAGTCAGCACATTTTGCAGGCCTGTTAAGAGGCAAAAGAAGTGGTGCACTTGGAGATGGCACAAGGACTCCCACTGCCCCTTGGGGAAGGGAGTTAAGGGGCTCCTTTCAGGCATGCAGCTGTACAACTCTGTGCTGAAAGGTCTGTACTTAAATTGCAGTTCCACTTACCCGCATTTACAAATTTTCCCATTGATGTTTTCAATTTTCAGATATTTTCAGTATCATTGAATCCGTTTTAATTTTTTACTGGTCTTCTCTGTGATGCCAATATTAATTTCACGTTTTGCAGGGCTTGCAGTTTCCACAGACTCACATGTGACCCGGAATTTACCAGGTGTAGAAAATGGCCACTGTTCAGAAAAATGAAGATAGCTTGTATGTTTGTCATAATGATAGATTATATGAGATATGACAATGGTAATGGATAATGCACCTCAGGGTTTGTCTGACCCTTCAAAAACCCAGTCTGCCTATTCATCCAGAGCTTCAACATTTTCTGTTGTTTATGCTTTTCTTTGTCAACTTCTATTTTTTCCAGTTAAGAAAAAAAAAAGCCCAAAACCAAAACACCCAAGCAAAACAAACAAAAAGAAAAACTCCAGCAGCTTGTCATGTAATAAGTTAAAACCAAATAAATGTTTAGAGAAATTTTTGACACATTGCTAAGTAGTAAAAAGCAGAATTTTTTTTAATGATTCCCTTAAAAATACTGGATTAAAATTTTTAGGTACAACTTAGGGTGTTCTGGAAATCTTATATCATGTAACCTTTCCTTATGTATTTTTTGTATAATGAACTTGTTAAACATTGTAATGCAGAATAATGGTTCATTTCCCTGCATTATTTTGTATGTACTGCTTTTGTCCATACCGCTGCCCAACTTTTATGGAAATTGCCATTAAAAGGTATAGCTCTATTCAAATAAATACCGGAAATATGTAGCTGCATCCTTGTCTTTTCTACTGATTTTTTTTAATATTAAACGAAATTGTATAGCAGAGGGAAAAATGCATATTCTTGCAATTAATCACAGCTATGACAGCATTTCAATGAATAAAAATGGTATATGGGATTCAAAAACGAAAAAACAAAAAGAAAAATAAAACAAACAGAGAAAATAGCCTACCTATAAGTACTTTTGTAACTGTGGACCTGAAGTGAATATAAAAAACAAAATAAAGGGGGAAACTTATTTTAGATATTCTTCTGAAGTGAGTGCCTAAGTGAGACAGTATCTACTTCAATTTTGTTTTCTTTCTCTCCACATAGCAATATGAACTTCAGATCAGAGACTAGTGCTGTCATAAAGATGCAGGATACCCTCCTGATTTAAAAAAAAGAAGTCACACTGATGGGTAGGCAGGGTGGTCCTCAAAATTGCTTCTTTTAAGCCACTAACCCAGTGACTGAAGAAAGTATCTTGCCTGGCACTGTCTCAGATCAGAAAAAACTACTTCAGGAGTCTCAGGCAGACAATTCTCATGATGATTTTTTTCTACATATTTGACTACTTCTCTCTTAGGGAAGCAAATTCCCTCAATATAGATAATCCTATATATATGTATGCAACAGAACATAGACCTCCTCAGAGCCATTTTTTTCTAGAAATTACAAATAAATACGATCAAGACTGCCATCGAAATGAGGTAGAAAAAATAGGCTTAGCTTTGGCTTATGTATCTCTCTGTTACCTGTGAATCTAAATTTGAGTCAGACATTATCAGTCATTGTCTTTTCAACTTCCAGAAGCACGAGAGGGTGAAGTACTCCCATAAGGAAAACGCAGGTGGGAAACTTATTCCATAGGTCCTTATTAGGGCAAGAACGTCAAGGCAATTCCTACATTGGCCCTGTCCCCTGGCATTCACAGAGCAGTGGGTTATAGCCAATTAATCTATCTATTGTTTATACTTTTTGTTCTGCTACCAGACTGCTCCCATTTGTGAGGTTCTCTCTGCAGTGTTCAGGAAAGCATATACACTTTGTTCATGCTCAGGATGTCTTTGGCTTAAATAGCACCAAGTTCATTATGTAAACTCCTTTTGTTATCTCATGAATCCTCAACATACTCTCCAGCTCTCCCTGTGGAGATTTTATTGTTACAGCCGTGTGCTTCTTTGATTAAATAAACAAGTTCACCTATCATTTTAATTGCAAGTTCATCCTGCAGGTTATTATTTATTCTGAATGGAGAAACCGTTCAGACTTGATAAGGCTGAAGCACAAGCCGAGGGTAGTCTGTTGTAAGCAGTGAAGGAGGAAGCTGAGAGGCAAATTTTCCTGTAATCACTGATTAGACTGTCTTGTACCTTAGTGCATCAGTCTGTGAAATACTAAGTGGAAGCTGAGTGGTTATTCCTATGTTTTTTTAATCCTCACTCATGACTAGCAAAATTCAAGTTTGTAACCTTTTAGCTAGACTCTAGTAATGTCAATATGACTACCAGTGCTTTCAAAAGTCTTGAGAAGAGCTGGTTATTTTCTCGGTTGATTGAATTTTGCCACATCACATGTCACTCTCTTGAACGTGTTTTTGGTCTATTAAATCATAATGCACACTGCAATGACTAAACAGTAGTACATCCCAGAAAGACAGCTGCAAGCCTACAGCTATGTTTTAAAGGGCATTCCACATCCCCTGTGTTATCACAGTTAATTATGGGAAGACTCATCAGTTCAAATTCTGTCTTTATGTGAACCCATTTGAAATTCTGATTTTGAAGAGTACCCTTTGAGGAAGACAATCTATAAACTCAGTGCCAAGACTTTCACTGCATATAAAACAAGTTCCTTCACTGGCCATGAAGTTTAACTGAGTTAGAAAGAAATGACAAGTGTGGAACAAAACAGAAAACCCCATGACAATTTTACAATATCTTGTTATATCATTTCTTAAGGTAAATTTTGCAGCCTTTTTCTAAGGAAAATTCCTGTCTTGTTTAGTAAGTTGCTAGGGAAATTAGCCTTCTTTTAATTATGCTTGCTGTTTCAATAATACATTTCAGACATATTTATGCACATGCCTGACTAAAAACCAAAGAAAATTTAAACATTGGTATTTATGCATTGGCTTTTACAAAAAAGAGCAGTGCGGCAGGTTGAACCAAGAGCTGCTCTGCTCTTCACAGGTTACCTTCAGGCTTAACAACTTTTTAGGGAAAACAGATACTTGTGTGTTCTTTGGTGCTATCAGTCAGTGTGGGGCAGCAAGAAGAACTCTGGTATATTTTGACTGACTGTGTTCTACCATCTCTGTGAAACCGCAACAAAACCGAGCTCCCAGGATTGTGCAGCATGTGAACAGCTTTGAACCTCCTTACCCCATCACCAACAAAACTGCAAGCTGTCAGCCACTGCATTCTCTGAAAACTGTGCTCAACCTCGTGCATTTGGTGCTTGATCACTGGAGACTCTTGTATCCATCTACAGTACTATGGTTTGTTCAGATCCACAGGACTCCAGTTGTGTCTGTCAGGGTTGGCATCCAATGGCCACTGAAGGTTCTCCTCTCTCACTAGGGTGACACCCCGTTCATGTCCGTTTAATTCTCCATGCATTCCCATCAGGAAGGCAGACACCCATGAACTGACACTCTGGGGAAAAACCTCATGTGTTGTAATCTGAAATGGGAATAAAAGTTATAAATCCTGAGCCATAAGAAAAATGTAAGAACTGCTTAGGTACACCTATTAATAGTAAACCTCAGTGACTTTTAATTTATCAGTTGTTCCTCAAGTAAGATATATTTCCTTTTACACATGAATGCCCTACCCGGTATGTGACTTCACATATAAAACATGAGACAGAGCAGCATCGCTGCAGACAGTGCTTCTCCCTAGAAACACTTTGCTGTCTTCACCAGAGAAAACATGCAAGCTGTTTGGCATCTTCAGTGGCTTCAAAGTAGTTCATGCAAAGCCAGCGATGTAATTTGCCTTTTGGTCTGAGTACCATCAGTGGAAAGTAGACATACAGATGCTCTGGAAACCAAGTAACCGCATGCTCTGGGATGCAAGGCATAGCTACACTTACCTCACAGTGCAGTTTTAATGAATTCCAGCAGCTTCTACCTGTGTAAGAGAGCAAAGCAGGCAGCATTAGCCCATTGCGGCAGAGCTTCTACCTCCCTTAAAATATGCAGTAGCTGAATGTCAAGGATTATCACTTTGAGACCAGACATGCACAGAATAACTTAAAGATTATTCTGAAACACAAGTAAGTACATACAAGACATCATATGAAAAACATAAATTATATATACTGCAAATACTTACTGCAAATACTTACTGCAAATACATCAATGTAAACTTCTCAGTGTTTTCATGATTTGAAACAAACAAAAAGTAATGGTTATATGGCTGTTATTGGCTCTTTTAATCTGATCTGGGATAGTTAATGTGTAAAAAATAGAGCAACATTTATCAGAAAAAACCCAATCATTCATTTGGGTATAGTTATTCAATTGTATTAATAGTCACCAGGTGCTTTTAGTGCTCCAAGAAATGCACCATACCTGAAGTTCTGTGTGATTCTTAATTTGAATCTGTCCAGGAAAGGGTGGGGAAGAGGGAGACAGATGAAAAGGATGCTTGCACAAATGATCTCATTTGTGCACCAGGACGTTCCTTGAAATAGTCATCATGACAAGTAGATTATATTGATTTTTGGCAATTGTCTCTTTGATGAAAGTATTTTGACACTTAGAAGATTCATCATCAGCATAGGCAAGAGTTATCTATAGTTTGTCAGTGCCATAGAAGCAATGTTTTAAATTAAAGGCTTAAGTTTGTGAATGTGTGTGTTACCGTGTGAATTGATTTCTGCTAATTGACCCTGATGAACAGAGAAAAAGTTACAAGATCAATAATATTTAGATACTTATCTGCCTACCACAATCTGTGCTCTATTTGAGAAGATAGTGTTTCCAAGACATTTTTTTAACTGGTTAGAAAACTATCAAAGAAGATAAACTATCTTTAAATCAGAAAATAGCTTCTTTCCTGCTGTCTTATCAAACAACACCATATAGTACAGAAATGTGTGCTTGCCGAATTACTAATTGGAAAATTTTTGTGTATTGGATTAGAAGTTATAACACTTGATTTAAGTAAACATGTGTACATGAACTTTGCCTCCTAGAAATAAAGCAAAGCACATGGGAGTGAAATATTTAATATTATTTTTGTCAGATGAGAATATAATGGAAAAAATGACTGAAATTCAGGTGTTACCCTAATAAAATTAGGGAATTTTAAAGTGTAAACAGAACATACAACTTGGAAGAGACATCAGCATCATTAGAAAGTTAAACACAGAATTTGAAGCCCAGTTGTGAATATCCGTGAGACACCTTAAAGGTTAATCAAATATTTACAGAAAGTCAATATTTCAATAATTTTGAACTTCAGATTATATTGTTATTGGTAGTTAACTCAGACGTGGCAACATGGACTGCATGGCTCAGCATGTGACACTGTCAGTCATGAAAAATGCTGCAGAATCATGGTTCTGGTCTCCAAACTGCCAGACCTCACTGCTGAATTGATGCATTACATTCAAAGGCTACTAGAGACGAAAAAGCAGAGATCAGGGTCTGATCAAAAAATCAGGGTGCAAAACACTGCTTACACCAAAATGTGTTGGCATGATCCCTGGTATGTCCTAGTCCCTCGACTTTGCCCTGGAACTGTCTGATAGTTGACACACGTCCAAACTCTGCTGCGCGTGGTCTTAAAGGCCCAGTGGTGTGACTTTACACGGCTCAGCACTTGGGGCTCCTGGTCATGGTTTATTTACTGGTATAGATGTCAAAAAATGCTGCAGACCATCTTCTGCATTTCAGCTCTAATTCCTGGATTTTAATACAACCTCTATTAAAAAGGTGTTACCACTTTATTAAAACTAAATAAAATCAGAATTGGAGTTTTAAATCCTGTTTAGTAGAAAAGAAATGTTTTCACTGAGATTTAGTCTACAATGTGGGCTAATGTTGTCTCACAATTCACCTTCAGAATTTTTTGGTCTTGTTGTCAAGGTAGGTGTTGTACCACTTTGAAACAGGTGTTCTCAGCAGCCTTGATCCCTTAATGCTATCCTAGGACACATCCTTGCTGCCTATCAGGACAACAGCTGGTTGAGTGGTTGAATGCTGTTCCCCATTTCTCAGCCACTGTGTTCTCCAAGAAGTCCCCTTGGAGCAGATTTGCTCTGCAGACATGAAGTAGCCGAGATACACACACAGAGACTGGGACTGTGAAGTGTATCTCAGAGGCAGTCTCTAGTCTCAGGTCTGGAGAGTCCACTCTGATGAGCTCCTAGGTGTTGTGTTCAAAGGGGTAACATAATGATTCAGCAAGATACCACTGCTAGTTCCTATGTTTCTAATTGAAAAAAAAAAAGAAAAGGAAAAATATTTTAGCTACCATTTTGAATATGTTTTTTCAGAAATGAAAATACAGACATTACTACTGCAGTTAACTCTCTAAATATTGCAGTTAACTCTCTAAATATCTGACTTACAAACTAGATATGATATCAAATTCATAAGAAAGTGCAGAAAAGTTCAAATGTCTTGAACAAAGGATGTTCAAGCTATGAAAGCTACCTAATCAAATTATAAAGAAGGTAAATTCTCCCACGAGTGTTTTGTAACTCAACTAGGGCACAAAACTAATATCTTTTTTTGTGTTTGCTCACATGTTGATATATAATACATAATGCATACGTAATGCATTTTCAAACATTTGCCTGCATTTTTGATCTAGTGTGTATGGATGATAGCTAATATGAAATCTTAATGAATTGTTTTTATTGACTAAAATAAAAAAAGATTCTCTAGTGTGAAGACCTATTTTCTTCCAGTTAAAATTTTCTCTTCAAAGACTGATCTCTTGCTTAATGTGAGAAAACACATACCCTGAAAACCTGCATTATTTAGTGCTCTTCATCTTTCAACGTATTATTTAACTTTCAACAACATACCTGAGGACATGATCCAACACAAAAATAGAAAAGAAAACCCCTCCTTTCCTGTCTAAAATTCTAGATGAAGTATACTCATTATTTGTGGCCTTTATTTTAAGAAAAATGAACTGTGAAGGGTAGCTTCAGGTATTGAACTTGTTTTATTGCTATAAGCTTAAAACAAAGTAAAACAAATGATAAAAGAATAATACTTCAGGCTTTCATCCAGGAAAGCCTTTCATCCATTCTGCATGTGCATTCCTCTGGTAGATGTTAAGTAAATTCAAATGAAAGTTTAAGAATATGCCTAAGTATAATACTTATAACATATTCAAACCAATGTAATTTGATAATCAGTATCAAATCTTTAAAATCCCATCTTCTACGAAATTTAATACTGCCAATTACTACTTTTGATAATGGAAAACAACAGCTAAAGCAAAAAAACTGAATGCAGCTCTAGAATGCACGTTAAATGGAAGAATAATGCTTAATACATATGCTTAAAAAGCTGTATTTGGATCAATGAAAAATAATTATTTTCCACATAGAAAATTTGCTTACAGCATAAAGTAATTCATATAGTTGTCCAAAACATATATACATATAAGTTAATTTTCCAAAGTTGTGGTCCGTTTAAATAAGTTAAATAAATTGTTAACTGATTTTAAAAAAACAGGAACAAAAGTTACAAGATAATTTGAATTCAAATCAGTAAATAACTCCTATACTTGAAGTTACATTATTGATTTTCAAGCATACAAAGTACAAAAAGCAACAAGTATTTATACTCCTGCAGGAAAAATAACCCAATTACCTCACAAACTCCTGTTATCAGTTTAGCAACTAAAACAAGCATTTGCTAAAAGTAACATTGCTTGTTGGGTTTTTTTCAGAATATTATTTTAAAGGCATAAATAGCTAAAATATTAATATTGTCCATATCACAGTCAATTTGATATTTTTAGATAGATTAATACACTTTTCTTATTTTTAAAAAATTCTGCTTAGGGTAGACTGGGGAGGGACTCTGGGGACTTTTGGAATTTTTCTTCTTGTTCTTGTGCTTATTGGAATATTTTTCTCTAACTTACATACCAATCACATAATTTATTCAGAGAAGAAACTCCTAAATTTTTATTCAAGGCAACTTAATCATAAGTAATATAGCAAACATCTCAAGCTTTAAAGGCAGATAATTTTTTCCTGATTTTCTGCTGAGATTGAAACCAGTGGTGGAATGAAAGCTCTAAAATTTCTATAGATGAATGAAAAATCAAAAGCACATCAGAATCTTATACATGTGCGGAAATCATTCATGTGTAGCAAACTAAACAACTTTATTACTCCTTTCTGGTTCTGATATATTATATTTTCTAAATATAAGTCAAGGGATTAAAGAACTGAATGCAGATTTGTTGATTTTAATGTCAGTTTTACCCTCTGAAAAATAGAAAATATAGCAAATTGTTTTGGTACAACCAATCACTACATTATGCAGTAAAGGTTTTTCATAGTTTCTGGCAGTTTATAATATCAGAAATATATCAGTGAGAAATGGAAAACCTCAGCATTAAAATCTCTCATACTTCACTGGATTCAATTACCTGGTCCCACTAACCACTAAGATTTCTGTTTTCCCATGCATGCCCAGAGGATCCAGGATTTCAGGAGTTAAGTCCCATATATTTTTATACATGTACATGAATATGTACACACCTATATATGTTATCTCTATTACTCCAAATAACATATAGATGGGACCATTCTTGCTATCTTTCTTTGCCTTACTTTGTCTTACTGCTTAGTGACTGTTTTACAAAGCAGAGCTTGTATTTATTTGGGTTTGTTAACAAAAAAAGACAATTTTCACTGAATAATCATCTCTTGATTTGTTAAGCAGGCTCTTAGTTATTGTTATACATTAACAAATTTTTTAGTAGAAAGGTGAAGAAAGAACGCGGGTCATTTTACACACAGGCAACATAATAAACAATCAAATCTAAACATTCTTTTAGTGTCATTTTTATTGAACATTTATATTATGATAGCTATTATCTGCTCAAGTCAGACTTGTTGTCATGCTGAGCCAGCTATCAGTCAGACAGAACACCCTGCTCTCCTAAGCTTAGACATTCAATAACTAGATATTCTGAGATAACATTGGTTCGTAGAGAGTTCAGATTTCAGTAATGATATGAGAATGGCTTCCTTCCTGCATCAGCATCTTCCTAGATTTTAGTAGTCTGAAGGCAACCCAGAGCCCACTGAAGTGAAAATATTGGTAGGTGGATGACTTGGTTTTATTCTAGTCTGTTTATTGATCTGTACAAGTTGAAGAAGAATGCTGGATGCAGCTTTCCTGGAAGATTTGACTATGTCACTTTGCCACGTGAGTGTAACACCTGGTAGTACCAGAAGAACTGATCATTACAGGAATGCTGTGTGCCTTCTGCCTTTGGACCTAATTAAAATAGTCCCAGCAATGGTTTACACACAGCTGAAAGGGTCGTTGTAGTGTGTGACTCCCTTCTGAGGGGAACTGAAGACCCTGTATGCCAATCAGACCCATCCCACAAGGAAGTCTGCTCCCTCCCCAGGTAGGGGCCTGAGAAAGGGAGACTTAGCAGGAGACTCCCTGAACTAATTCAGCCCTGTGATTTTTTCTCACTGCTGGTTTATGCAGGTCAGCAGTGACGAGGTCAATAAGAGAACTACCAGGGTAATCAAAAAAGTCTTCAAGGCACTGGTCCAACTGGTTGAAGTGATAGGACCACTTCAGGTGCTAACAGGTGGTGTTATTGACTCCTACTGTAGCAGGGATGAATGTCAAAAGGAACACAAAAAGATGTGATCAATGAGTGGCTTAAAGACTGGTGCCATCAGTGGAATTTTAGGGCTTTTTTTGACCATGGGACATTTTATATGGCACCAAGTCTGCTGGAGATAGATGAGATTCACCTATACAGAAGGGGGAAAAGGATGATAGCCCATGAGTTGGCAGGGCTGATTGCTTTAAACCTAATTTGAAGGGGGAAGGAAATGAGACCAGGTTCAGTAGAGGTGTCATGCCTGCGTTAGTGGCAAAACCATCAGCCCAGCTGTAGTGCATGTAACACCAATGCACACAGTATGGGTAAGAAACAGGAGAAGCTGGAGGTCACTGTGCCGTAGGAAAGCTATAACATAGTTGCCATCATGGACACAGGATGGGATGAGTGGCTTGACTGAAGTGCCGCAATGAATAGTTATAAACTCTTCAGAAGGGACAGGCAAGGAAGGACAGGTGGTGGGGTTTTCCTGTACATTAAGACAGTGTTTTGACGGTATAGAATTGAGGATAGTGGCCCAGTACTGTTCAATATCTTTATTGATGATCTGGATGAGGGGATTGAGTCTTGTCTTAGTAAGTTGGGGGAGTAGTGACGATGTGCTGGAGGGAAGGAGAGTTCTGCAGAGGAATCTGGACAGGTTGGATCCATGGGTTGAGGCCAACTGGGTTACGCTCGATAAGACCAAGTGCCAGGTCCTGTCGCTATAACACCATGCAGCACTGCAGGCTGTGGACAGAGAGGCTGGAGAGTGGCCCAGGCACTACCGATTGACAGTGGCTGAACATGGGCCAGCAGTGTGCAGGTGACCTAGAAAGCCAAGAGCATCCTGGCTTGTATTAGAAATAGTATGGCCAGCAGGACTAGAGAAGAGATTCTTCCCCTATGCTCAGCACCAGTGAGGCCAAACCTTCAGTGCTGTGCCTAGTTCTGGGCCCTTCAATTCAGTAAGGACATTGTGGTCCTGGAGTGAGACCAGAGAAGGGCAACAAGGCTGGTGAAGAGTCTGAAGCACAAGTTCTGTGAGGAGCGGTTGAGGGAGCTGGGGTTGTTTAACCTGGAGAAAAAGAGGTTCAGGGGTGACATTATCACTCGCTACAAGAACCTGAAAACAAGCTGTAGCCAGGTGGGGGTCAATCTCTTCTCCCAGGCAACCAGTGACAGGACCAGAGGACATAATATCAAACTTGGCCAGGAGAAGTTTAGGTCAGACATTACAAGGAATTTCTTCACAGAAAGGGTAGTTGAAATGGACTGGCCAGGGTGGTGGTGGAGTCGCCATCCCTGGAGGTGCTTAAGGAAAGACTGGATGTGCCACGGTCTAGTTGAAAAGGTGGTATTTGGTCATAGGTGGGACTCAATGGTCTTAGAGGTCTTTTCCAGCCTACCTGATTCTGTGATTTTAAAAGATCATTGTGGGTCTCTGAAATGTCCAGAACAGCATCACTTCTCATTAGTTTTATTTATGTCCATAATTTATGTATGACGATAACTTTAGAAGCTCCATTCCAACACTTAAAAGTTGTTAACTGCAATAAACTAGTTATCATGAATGAGGTCCACACATTCCTGTCACTTTGTCATGCATAACTGCCTGGGAAAATATCAATGAAATTATTAAGTGCTCCTTCTGTTGGAAATTACGATTCTCTGCAGTCAGGGGGTGAACCCACTCTTCTTCCTTTTGCACTACTTAAAATGGAAGTATGAAGTCAGTGCGAAATTATGACAGAACCATACTGACCCACTTAGCAAGGATTGATAAATATGAAGAATAATTTTTTATTTCTTTTTTACTGTTAGCATGAGCACTATTAACTCAGCGTTCCAGGAATGCCATTCTTGTCTGTTTTTACTGAGAGATCCTGCTCTTGCAAAACAGTTGCCAAGACCTCACCAATACATTGAATATTGCATATTGCAAATGAGTACCTGTCTGTAGGGACATACCCATTCATTATGCCAGTTCCATCAAAGCTCAGCCTCTAAGTCCCCTGAGGTGTATTCTTTGGTCTCTGCTATGCCTCTTCAGATCTTCAAGGTAGTATTTTGCTGTAGGCAATATGGACAGGAAAAAAAAATATGAGAAAGCTAATTAGAGAAAAACATTTCCAGTTTACTTTTGTGAAGTTAAAGAAAGCAGAGGAAAAGTTGTACTTTAACTAAAAAAAAAAANNNNAACTAAAAAAAAAAAAAAAAAGGCAGATCAGGGCTTTTTGAAATGCAACAGTTTTTTATACTCCTAGACATTTCATTGATTTGCAGATCTATTCCATGCATTCATTCTGTGAAACAAACCATAACAATGTTAGAAGTACAGTGAACAAGTAGAACATCTAAAAGGACAGAAGATGTTTCAAAGAGGACCATTACAGCCTGCCCACCATCTCAAGAAGGAAACTGTCTAAACTTGTGATCTGTTTTTCCTGAAGTTTATTTTCAATTTCAAGGAGGACTCAGAAGAATTAAACATTCACCTATCCGAATAACAACAAAAAGCATTTTACAGTAGTATTATTTTGTTTCTACTTTAATGGCACCTAGAAGTGAGAATCAAATTTGGATTCCTTGTAGCTGCTGGGGACATGTATCACTAAAGCAAACTTTAGAGTTGTGAAACACTTAATAGCTCAGCAAAAGTCATGACAGTATTATGCATAAACTACTAGTGAGGGAAGACAAACAGAACAGCAATTAGTTATGGGCACGGTTTGCAGCTAAAGTTTTCACTCATTTTAATTCTGTTTCTGTCAGTAACAATAAACAACAATTAAAAAAATCACAGGTGAAAAGAAAAGCAACTGGCTCCAGTCAAACCAAGGGTCCATCCAGCATAGTATGCTGTTTCAGAGAGTAGCCTGTAACTTGTGAATGAGGAAGAGTATAAGGAGCAGTAATAGTAATAATTCCCCAAAGTACTCTTCTGGTCTTCAGCAACCCAACTTCCTGATGTGGTGTCACAGTGTTAATAGACTGGGGTGGTTTATTCTCTCATAAATTTGTCAGGTTGCTTTTTTGCCAAACCATTCAGAAGCAAGGAATTTCACACAGGTGCTATCTATTCTGTAGAGTGAAAGGAACAGTTGTCACAAGAAGACTTTAAAGAGAGTAAAGTCATGTGTTGGAAGAGAGGTGTGAAGTAGGAAAATGAGTGGGGAAAACTGGCCACAGTCTTTAATGGTATAACAATTTCCAGGATCAATCAGACTGTGAGGAGCTGGTAGCCAAACAAGCACTTGCACTGACTGACTGCAGAGTTTTCTAAATCTATATTCTGCCAGCAGGGTTAAACTCAAGGATTTTGTGTTCCTTTTTTACATATATGGCAGTGCTACAAAATGAGGAGGTGGTGTAGGAAGAGTACTGCAGTTCCAGTGAGTGCAGTACTTCTGCTTCTGTCAGCCATGCTGTTTTTGTTGTAGCTGAAAAAAATTCTTCTAGGCATCAAGGGCAAAAGGGCAAGCGGAAATACCTCCTAGGGTCAGACTACTTTCTCTTTACACTCTTCATCAAGCAGGAGTGTACATGTGTGTTTTTTTCCACGTCTGTTTAAAGCATGCAGAATGTTTAGAATGGCTACACAATGATTTAGTGCTTGAAGTCAGTCAAGGTAAAAAGACAGTAAGATGGGGATCTTTCCTGACAGCTGTAGAAACAACCAGCACTCCCTCTTTGTTCCGCTTTACAGCACTATCCATTATTGTCAGCATCATTGTCATAGCTGGGATGTGGTAACCTTTTTCTCCTAAAAGACTTAATTTGTGATCTAAAACATTCCTAATAAGCTTAGCGCACATTCCAAGAGAATGGGAGACAGTAGGCTTAATACTGTATGGTGCTTTTCACACACTGCAGGAATGGAAAGCTCTCAGCATGGTTTATGATCAAGGTCAGTGAATGCAAGTAAACTCATTAAAGCATTTATGGGGGGCCTGGATAGATTAGGTGCCCTTACTGACCTCTGCACTATACTTTCATTCCTCTGCAGATAAATAAATAAAGAGCCTTCATCTGAGCCAGATATTTTCATTGTATTGCTATCAACACAATCATAGCATATATTCATACCTTAGTTCTTATATTTCATAGTCTTCGTGTCTTGTTTAGAAAACATACATTTATTGCTTTTGAAAATGTATCTACAGAACGTATATGCAATCTTATACTTCCTGAATCCAGTGACACCTATCCTCTTGATATATATCCAGCAGATATACTTTTATCCATTTTTCTTAAATAAACTCATGTGGTGGCAGGAGAAAAGGTTTCTGGTTGAGGATTGGTGACTGTTTTTCCTTTTTTTTTTTTTTTTTAAATTTTTTCTTCTTTTTGTTATTTTAAACTTCATTATTAAGTTGAATTATTGTGATGTTTAAAACCCTGGAGGCAAATCAGTTTCATTTGATTTCTTCTGATAGATGAAAAAAAAAAATTAGGAGCTGCAATCTTGTATTCCATACTCTTGAGCTTACATTTTTAATGAGCCTTTTAAACTGAAATTGATTTTTCTCTTTCTTTTAAAATAAAAAATTGCATATTTTATGAAAAAAAATTAATACCTTTGATTTTTTTTCATTGGTTGATCAGCATTCACATCTAGGATGATGAGAGGAACAGTTCTCTTCTTAATTGTTGATAAAAATCAACACTATTTAAGACTTTCTTTTATTTCTTTTAAAAAAGAAGATAAAATGCATAACGTCACTATAAAAACTTTCACAGGTAATTATTATTTTAAATCCTGTATTTCTGAGTTACTATCTGCTTTTTGTCATGGAAACCACTATTTCTAGGATAAGTCAAGCTACAAGCATTTGTCAAGTCCACTGACATTAATGCAAAAAGCTCAATTGCAGATGATGGGGAGAACCAGAGATCTGCAGATCTAACTTTATCTCTCTTACAATGAAAAATATTTTATGGCTATCTCAATCACAGAATCATAGAACTGGCTGAGTTGGAAGGGACCCATCAAGATCATTGAATTCAACTACTTGCCCTGCACGGGACACACGACGTGCCTGAGAGCATTGTCCAACTGACTGTGGAATTCTGTCAGGCTTGGTGCTGTGACCACTTCCCTGTTCCAGAACCCAACCACTCTGTGGGTGAAAAGCCTGTTCCTGATATGCAGCCTAAACCTCCCCTGACACAACTTTAGGCCATTTCCTTCAGTCCTGTCACTGGTCATGAGATTGAAGAGATCAGTGCCTACACCTCCTCTTCCTCTCATGAGGAAGTTGTAACTGCAATGAGGTCTCCCCTCATTCTCCTCCAGGCTGAACAGACCAAGATACCTCAGCTGCTACTCATAACACTTCCCCTCTGGATCCTTCACCACCCTCATTGCCCTCCTTTGGACACTCTCTAATGACTTAATGTCTTTTTATGTTGTGGTGCTCAAAACTACCACAATATTCAAGGTGAGGCCGCCCCAGGTCAGAGCAGAACAGGACAATCCCCTCCCTTGAATGACTGGCAATGTTGTGCCTGATGCCCTCCAGGACATGGTTGGCCCTCCTTGCTGGCAGGGGATGACTCAAATACACTGTTGACTCAAATGGTATTGCTGTCTATAATCTCTTATCTGAATATCTGTATGAATCTATAAACACTTTGGCTCGTGGCTTTGTGTGATAATTTGATATAGTGACTAGCACAGTTGCATGTATTTTGCTGTAAGGAAGAATATAGGCTGAGAGAATTGGGTTTTTCAGCCTGGAGAAGAGAAGGCTTAAGTGTGACCCAGTTTTGCATTCCAGTACCTGAAGAAAGCCTGTAACAAAGATGGAGAGGGGCTTTGTATAAGATCATCTTACTACCTGGACGAGTGCGAATGACTTCAAATTGAAAGAGAGTAGGATTGGACTAGATACTAGGAAAAAAATTCTTTGCTGTGAGTGTGGTGAGGCACTGGAAGAGGTTGCCAAGAGAAGTCATGGCTTCCCCACTCCTGGAGGTGTCTGAGGCCATGTTGGGTAAGCTTCTGATCAACCTGGTCTAGTGGAAGGTGTCCTTGCCCATGGCAAGGGGGTTGGAACTGGATGACTTCCAAGGTCCTTCTAACCCAAACCATTCTATGATTCTATTATATGAGTTGTTCGGTTTTCATCTGTATTAAACTGGGACTTGTAAAGTTTGAGTATCTATTCCTCCCCCACTCCTGGTTAAAATCCCAGTTCTTCCCTTGCTAGCCTAACTATTAGCAAATTGCTAACAATAATTGCAGGATAAGTAGAAAAAGAGCTAAGGCTGTTGCAGTATCAAAGTTTGCTTGCCCAACATACACTTTAGTCAACAAGAATTGCTAGGGAAGCCAAACTAAATGCTTGTTTAATATAATGAGTTAACTGGGGAGAGCACTGTCTGTTATGAAAAGGCACTCTGGCACTTTCTATAGGCCACAACTCCTCCCTCAGCAGCAAAAATTACCAAAACTATTGTCAAAACCAGAAGGCGAACAGAGAAACTGAGCACACTTCCCCGGTAGAGCCAAAACCTTAAGATTAATATTCCTTCTTGAAGCAGGAGTGTGCTTTTTAAATTACTTGAGGTCAGTCAAGAAGGTAGAACTCTGGATTACTTTTATAGAGGTTTCAAGATACTATCTCCAGGGATTCTGTTGTCTTGACATTCTTTATTTTATATATTTACTGTGGAAAAGAAATTGTTATGACTATTCACCAATGACATTTTTTGTTTACCTCAGCTGCAATGTATGTTGTTAAACACATCTAGCAGCCTTAATTCACAGTGACCAAAAAAAGAACACGCATTACAACAGTGTGTAGCAAAAGATGTGTTCATAAACATCAGGTTGCATCAGGGTCCCTAGTTTGTGGAAATACAGAATCTGAACTTGAATATTAAGCTTGAATATTGGAACATCTGTTTCAAGCAGTTCCATGTACTTTTGCAATAATGGGTCGATGTCAAGAGTTGAAAGATATTTTTGTCTGCTTTTTCTGCATCTACTGAAAGCCTGACTTTGTAGCAACTTTTCAGAAGAGTTTGCAGAGACTACTTGAATAAACAAATAATTATAAATGTGTGCCGTATACGCATAGAGTATTTTTACTACATTATTCTTACTGATGCCACCTGTAAACATGGCTTCATCCTTTATCTCCTCTATAAACTGTGTTTGCAGTATGCCCTGTAAGTAGACATTTAGCAAGAAGAATCATGTACTAAATTTTTTGGTACTTCCTTAAGGTCGTGTATAAATGATAAAGGAAAACATGATAAATGAAATCCAGATTCTCATCTGCCAATATGAGTTTATCTCCTTCTTCTGATGAAATATGTCTTTGGCTAACAAAGACATGTATTTTGCAATCTACCCAAAGAACAGGTCCTTATCTTAATTGAAATATCCAAAATTCCTATTCTGAAAATGGTTTCTGATTTGGATAAAACTTATCAAAATAATGACATTGTTATGGGACCATTGTCATGAACTGGTATTTTGTTGACTGAACAGTAAAATGAAACTTGTTGAATTCTTCATTTGGAATAATACTCATTCACTGTTACCCCATTCTTAGAGACAAGATTCTACACGTTCACAGTCACAGCTACTGTGAATGTAACAACTACTGGCCAATAAACAACCCTCAGTTAATACTTTTCAGAGGTAGTCTCTGTACTATTTAGCATATAGAATAATAATTATTAATTATTCACCTCGCATTACAAGTCATCCAAATCACACTGGATTTTCCTTGGTAGACTGAAACTTTTACAAACAAGACCACAACAGACAGATGATGTGAGTATTCAGATAAATACTTAGTGTGCTAGGATTCAGGTGCTTCCATAGTTGTCTAGACTTTCACAAATAAATAGTAACATGACTCAACAAATCAAATAATTTTACTCTAAAATCTATTATTGTTCAGAGAAATCTTGACAGATTTATTTTTAATCCATGGGATTAAAGGTGTAGAAAGTAAGGAAATCTCTACTAATTTATTTGAGAACAGAGAAAAGAATGGCCACTAATGCCAAATTTCAAATGAGAAGACAAGCTCGCCTCAGCTCCTAGGCTCACATGTGCATACAGGCTTTGCTTTGAACCTGTCTTAAAAATCCTCTTCACATGACTCAATTCGGTGCAACAATTAGGTTGTAGAGGCTAAAATGAAGCTCCAGTGTGGCTTGGAAAGCTCACCACCCGGGGTGCATGCTCAAGATGGTTCAATATCATGTCCTGCAGCTTTGACTGAGGAAGTTTACCTGCATCAACTGTATATTTAAAGTGCACATGCAGAAAATCTTTGTGGAGGTACATTTGCCTCACGTGACTTCTCACGTGACTTCTGTTTTGTCGTCAGCATAGTGAGCAAAGGGAAATTAATTTGCTTTTTCCCTCCAGCATAATTTTGGAAGTTATTACAACTGAATGCAAAACACTATCTGCCTGGGGGAAGAAGGCAAGGAGGACTTTCAAACTTTAACCAAGAATACAACCCTT
Organism: Cephalopterus ornatus; assembly: GCA_013396775.1. Classification (NCBI taxonomy): domain Eukaryota; kingdom Metazoa; phylum Chordata; class Aves; order Passeriformes; family Cotingidae; genus Cephalopterus; species Cephalopterus ornatus. The sequence goes on along the minus strand of VZRE01001003.1, from coordinate 23,551 downwards.
ACTATAAGGATTCTGTTCTACAGTGTTTCCCATGCTTCCTTTACCTCTGTTAAACAACTTGTGCTCAAGAATTTTCCAATAGGAGGTGATTCACAGGACACTTTATACTGAGGATGTAAAGAAAAATAACAAAGCTAAATTAAGGAAGCAAGGGTCACTGTGTTCATATACCTCCTAAGATGACTTTACTGCATTTAGAACAATTAATAAAGCCCAGAAAAAACTGTATAGGACTTTTTAGTGAATTCAAGACTGGTCCTGAGACACTTGAGATTTTGCTGTCAACAGAAACCAAACTGGGATGAGTTTTGAAGGCATAGGAAAAAAAAAACATTTCTGGGCTACTTGTTTGCACTGGTATGTTGGGAACTGAGTTAAACAAGAGAAACCAATATTATTGTGGAGGTTTATTTTATTTGTCGTTTACTATTTAAGTTTTGCTACATTTTTAAAGCAGGAGTTTCTCTTTTTGCCTCTGAAATTTTTCCTAGGTGTCTAAGTAAGTGCAAAGGATTTAAAAAAAAAAAAAAAAGTACTGACATGCACCAACTTGCACCAACTACTTTGTTGACAGAAGTTTTTGGACAGACTTTTAGAAGAGAAGAACTGTAAGAAGTATGAGAGGTGTCCCTACCCACAGTCAGGGGTTTGGAACTGGATGATCTTTAAGGTCCCTTCCAACCCAACCCTTTCTGTGATTCAGTCTAGGACAGTGTTAGAATATCATATGTCACTGCAGCTGGATTTGAAAAAAACCTTGTGGTTACAGAAATTGTGATTAAACAAAAAGGAAACTCTGAACTATGTGATTTTTTAATATTGTTTAACATAAAGACCACTGATATGAATACTGTTTGACCATCCCTATTTCTGAGGAGGGGATGTGGAGAGAGACATGCTGATCTATTCTCCCTGGGATCCAGTGACGGGATACACAGAAACAGCTCAAAGTTGTACTAATGAAGGTTCAAACTTGACATTGGGAAGCATTTCTTTACTAACAAGGTGGTCAAGCAATGGAACAGGCTTCCTAAAGAGGTGGTCAGTGTCTGTCAGTGTTTAAGTGGCATTTGGTCAATGCCATATTCATTACTTACTCTAACTTTTGGTGAGCCCTGAATTGGTCAGACAGCTGTAATAGATGATTGTTTTAAGTCCCTTTAAATTGAAATATTCTAGCCTAGTCTAATCTAGTCTATTTCATTCCACTCTATTCTGTCTATATCCAAGAAGAGGGGTTTTTCCCCAATGAGAATATGATTTTTGCCCAGTTACAGACAGCCAGTTTAATAAAGCATTACTGGCATTTTTAATTTTTATAAATAATTTACCAACAGTGTTCTTCAGGCATCTTGCTAGCATATTTATCATGCAAAGATAAAATTCTTGCCTGCAAAGAATCCAGAGAGTCTCCACTTTATAAACCTCTTGCTTTACTCTTTCTTTTAGCTAGGAGTCTCTGGCTGTGGGTAATATTTTATGTTTTGGATGGCAATCCACTGTGGATCATGTGTATTGCTTTTGACATATTCCTGCAATTAACACCTTGGACTTACACAAGTGTTTTATTAAATCTTCCTGTGGTTGTCCTCATATTAGCAGTGTACAAATATAAATTCATTAGTGAAAAGTAGTGAACTTAAGATAGGACTCATTTAACATGTGTGCAAGAATAACTTGGTGTACTTAATTTGGATTCTACAGATATCTAAGTGCTTGAGAGTAACATTAAATGAAAAAATTTTCTCCATAATTTAATATCACAGACAAAATATTCGTTAAATATTCTTCACCAGGATCAAAAAGTTAACATCCCATGCCCTTTCAGGGACTTCAGAATGACTTTCAGTGGCATTTGTTGCAATGGCTTTTATACAGATTAAGAATTATTATAATGCAACATACCCTAAATACCACTGTATTCTGTTCTTAGTCTGATCTCAGCGTAGAGAGAATCCTTTAATCACACTTCAAGTACCACCAAACTCCACCCATAACGCTTCAAGCAGAACGATATCAATCTATAACTTTTAGTTGCATTTGTCTTGCCTGTCAAGTGTGCAAAGTTTGGTATTTCTCCTAGAGACTATGATCTATAATTCTTTTGGTTGGAGTTAAAACTGCTGCTAAGTAAGAAAAAGCCTTTCACCATAATTTTTGTTTTGCTTCTCTCATTCAATTCTTAAAACATAAATCCTAATTGTACAGAGACTAACAGCTCAAAATATGTAATTCTATAAACTGGGAAAGTCTGTGCTTATTGAGGATGTGGAACCCTGGATATTTATACACAATTGTCCCAGATATATTAAAAGTCCACAGAACTAAAAGCTTTACATCTTCACATAGTTCATAACAAGGCTGCAACTGGTGCATTTTTGTGGGGGAAACCTAGCTGAATTCAGGATCTGCCCAGATACACTTTTTCCTTTGGCAAAGATGTCACATAATCTCATTTCAAAAATACATTTCTATTATAAATATTCCTCAGGAACAACTTTAACCATCTAATAAATATCAAATCATCTCATCATTGACATCATTTGTAGCTATATATCCTCCATGACACCTTTAGGACAAATTAAAATTTGCCATCTTTTGACCAGCAACTCGAGTGAAATGTGTCATCTTCTTTTCAATATACAGTAGCTTAAAACCAGTAGCTTGTTAAGCCTATAACTTCTCTGAACTTTTTATTATTCTTGTTGCTGTGCTTGCAACAAACTAACATGTGAGGTTCCCAGTAAAAATAAACAAGCTGGGCTTCTCCTAGAGATAGGAGCTTTTCAAATCTTGCTTTATCACTCGTTCTGTTAGTATTTTTATCTGACCAGGGATAACATACCTGTGCAAGGCTTTTCTTTTTATTCCCTCTTATATTTCAAAGATTTTTTCCTGTCTCAGACCTGACATTGGCAATCCTTTTGTGTTTTTCTTGGTGCCTCAGAGGCTTAATGTCCTGCACAGTAGCTGAACCTCTAGAAATTTCTTCTGTACCTCTGCAGAGGCTGCTTCAGTAAGGGCCACAGAGCTGTCACTGTGAAAAGTGAGAGACCCATGTGGTTAAACGTTCTCTAGTGTTTTTGTTTCTGAAAGTGACAGCAAAATGGGTAAATGGATTTCTTTCAATCCTGACATTGCCCTACAGATGTACATGGTCTTTGTGGGGTTATGTAACGGGATGAAGCTGTGCTGTGAAGTTGGCTAATTCCCCTCATTTTAGTACAGGTAATTTGTTTGATGAAGGACTTGATAGTTAACAACTTGGAAAAAAATCAATTGTTGGCAAGCCTATTAATGTTAAATAGTTAGACATCTCACAGAAGCATGTAATTTAAACACAATGAAACATTTATTGAGTGTCAAATATCAGCGAATGACGGAGAGAGCATGCACTTATTGAGTAGAAATTCACCACAAATAAAATGGGGATTTTTGAGGCATTTTGAAGGCAGTTTACCATACAGCTTGCTGTGAGCTGAATAGTCTTATTTTGTGATTAATTTAGGGCCTGCTCCTTCAAATACTGCTATGAAAATCTGCTGACTGTAATGGGATTATTCAAAAAGATAGTGCTCTCTGCAATAGTAAAGCTTTGGAAGTTATGGACATTCATCATGAAAAATAATGATTTTATTTTATAAGACTACCTCTTTCCTTCAGTCTGTGTCTTCTGACCCTAGCAAATTTCTCACCTCTGAGAGAGATTGCCTGAATTTTTAATTCCTTACATGATATTGAGATGTTTGTTTCGTTATTTTGGAGAAGTCAATTGTGTGTTAGCTTAGTTGTTGATGAGTTCAGATCATTGTTCATATATAATATTTTCACGTAGATTTTTAGAGGGATTGCTGTTTAATGTTATATCCTATAATCTTAAAACACACTATCATCGTAAATTTACATAATGCATAACAGATATAGGGAGATTTTTTGGTGATAGTACAAAAAAGTCTCATTTTCTCTGTGTTTTCGCTTGTTAATACAGTTTCCTGAGGAACTTAACAGGGGACTTACATGTCACCCCTTGCGTAAGATGAGGGCAGTCTGCTATTTGGAAAGAAGGGATATTTTAATGTTTTTTGTGTGTAGATCAAATTAATTCCAAGTTATCTAACCTTATGCTTAATCTTCTCCAACTAGAAAAAATGAAGATCATGTAAGGAGGTCGTGGCTGCACAAAAAATACACAGGTGAAAAAATAATTTTTTGCAATTAAGAACTGGGACATGAGGATTTTTCCATGTCAGTACCGACAGGAGATTTCTACCATGCAGCAGCCCTACTGGAAGAACTAAGATGCAGCTATATAAATTTCCTGATGCTTTTTACATGATGTATGCTGAAAGTTGCCCACAGGAATTTGCCCTATCTATGACAACTTCTGTGCTTGGAGAGTTTGCCATATCAGGGCCTCAGTTCTCATAAGGACTACTTTGTCATCTTTGATTATAGCTTACGATTTTGAATGAGGCAAATAGCTGTTTCATTTATCTGTTCTGTACTGTGCTTGGTAACCCCTTGTACTGCTTTGAACAGTCAGTAGATAGTTAATGGGTGAATGGCACAACAGTGAGCAATTAAAATTTTTGCAGTGTCTTATCTAAAGAAGACGCTAATCACTCTTATTTCTCGTGGTGGGCAAATCAAATGGAAACCTTAAATCTTGAGTAAAATCTGATGTAATAGATCTCTGCTTAGAAATTATTTCCTGTCCGATTCTGTCTCTCTCTCTGAGCAAATTTAAGAACAGTTTCTAAAATCTTTTCTGTCACAGCTCGTGGGAATAGCGGGACGGTCCACTCCGGGTAGAGCAATTGGGAATGCCTCGGCTAGCTGGAGAGCTGCGGTGCTAAGGGGCCCTGACACAGTGACGCAAGGAGGAAGAATTCACACAAGTCAAGGGCTGAGGGGAGTGAACTTTATTAAGATGGCGACAGCCCCTTTTATAGGGTCTGCCGCAGAAAGTTCTGGTAAAAAGGCGGGGACTTGCCAAATATGTTACAAAGGGGAGGCACAGGGTACAAACATGGTAAGGATGGGTGGAGATAAGGCAGGAGTTTTTCATAGAAGGTGGTGCATGGGGCAAACACGGTAGGGAGGAGGAGTAACAACGATATATGGGGGATTGACATTAATATGGATTATTTGAACAAATGGAAAAACTCTGATAACTATAATAAGCAGTTCTTGTTGTCGAATCCAATGTTCTCTGTCACATCCGCTACATTAGGCTTCATCCAGGTTGTTCTTGAATCTGGCATACAGCTCATTTTCTTTTTCTGTGGAGAAAACCCTCACACTTTTCCTCCACTTTTATTCTCTACACTGATCCAGCAAGTTGGAAGGGTCTGGAGGATGTGGCATCTGAATTTTGCACTCAGTGGCAGTGTGGGGCCTACAGAACTACTGATGGAAAACAATTAGAAATGAATGGCTGAAGAATTATTTCATCATTTCTGCAAGCTGGGAACACAACTGATAAGAGTGAAGTGTTATTTTTTTCACCAGATTCACAGAATGAGTCATGTAGATTGATATTATGGCTATTGAAACTATGGCATAGTAACAGGCATCAGTAGAGATAAACCATGCTTTCTGAGACTGTTTTGAACACTGAGCAGCAATCAACATTCTGCATTTAAGGACTGCAAATAACTGTCTCCTTCAGAGAAACCAGTGAACATTGAAGAATTTGACAGACAGGTATCTGTATGCATTCAGAGGCACACAGGGCTGTCAGAAGGGGAAAGACAAGATTTTTGACAGATTTGGTGAACATCTTGTACTGATTGTAGCTGATGTGTTTGGCCCCTAAGATGCATTTCATGTTTTGTCTGAGCAGCTTGACAAACTTACAACATTGGAGAAATCTTCTTGTTCTTTTATTGTTATTTGAAAATTGCTGTCATACATTTGAGATCCAACCCATGTGTTGTAAAGCAGCTGAAGTGTGAACTCATATAAGGAAAGTTGGTGAAGCAGACCTTCTATTTTCTGTCCACTACAAAACATTTTCAAGAATTTTTCAAAGTGCACACAGCTGGCAATACAGAGAAGGCTGAATGGTTCAAGTAGCTGATGTAGTTTCTTGTTGATCAACTGTGCTATCAGTTTACATATAACTAGTAAGTTGGCAAAGTTTCACTCAAACTGTTGTCTAGGACATTTCAGATTGGGGAGGAATTAAACACCTAACCCATGCTTATGCCGCTCATCTTAAAAATAATAATAAAGGAAATTTCAGGCCAAAATTTTGAAAAAAAAGCTCCTTGGTATTTAGTAACCTGCCTGCACTCACTTTTCTTTAGCAGTGATACTGGCAAGCCAATGCAGTTTTTTGCCCACACAAAACCTATCACATGCAAATGACACTGCCAGGAAAGTGCATGTGCAATCTTATGTGTTGACAAACTGGGACTGGCTTGTGATGCCTTAGATCAAGAGACAAAAAAAGACTCACCAGGCAAATTCAGTATACAGATAACATAGAGAGCAGTCCTTTAATTTGAAGGCCTTCAACCACAGGAGTATAGAATGGTACACATACAAGTGTCCAGGGGTTCCACAGTTCATGGTATTATGCATCCAATTCCAGGATTAGCCACCCCGCAGATCCTCCCCCGGCACGCCCCTCGGAATTAAGTCAGGGACCTCAAGACCCCCATCATCCCTCATCTTCCTCTTCATGGCACATATAGTCCTTTGGAGCTCCTCCAAGGTTAAGGGCCTGAAAGTCGCTTTGGCTATGGTGGATCTTCTTGGATCTTGCCTAGGGTGCAAATGTTCTTTAACAGAATGAAGGCCTGCCTTGAGAGAAGTCTAAACAAGCTAAAGAATTTAGAAAATTCCATATGAAAGAGGGAGAAAGTGTTTACTGTGTGCTAACTACTGTTCTAAAGTATGACAAATTATACAGCTACCTTAAAATCTACATTTACTACATAACTACTTCTAAAATTTACAAAAAGCTAAAAATCCTAAAAATTCAGAGGCATTACTTGATATCCTTTCAAAATGTAATCCAGATTGACACTTGATTAAGATAAGTTCTTGTGTCTTGAGGGTTCTTTTTTTGGTGGTTTTATGTATTTCCAATGGCAAGAAGCTTTTAGTAGCACAGCTTTGAAAACACTTAGACTCAAGGGGATTTTATCAGAAGCTGCACTCAGGCAGTGAAGACATCACAATAATGTCTGCCTCCTCCATTAGAAAAAAAAAAGGAATAAAAAGATAAAAAAAGGTTTAAGGGGACAAATGTGACGAAAAAAAGGCAAAAAAACTAATAAAAAATTCTTTTTTTTTTTCTTTTACGTTGGGAGTAGGAAATAGACCAGACACTCCGTGTAGCCAAAGGCAGATAAAATATAAGAGAAAAAGACCAGGAAAGCAGAAAAGTGAAACGAATTCTTTGCACCCCTGTTTCATCTTCAAAGACCTTGGCTTCTGCTCCAGAACCTTTCCTTTTTTTTTTTTTTTTTTGGCAAATGTATTGGGGTGTCAAATGGTTTCAAACTGAATTGATAAAAACCCCAGCATTGAATAAGTCTCCAAAATGTGTAGTAAAAAAATCATGCAAACTTGGTAAGAGTTTAAGGAAGCTCAAAACCCAAATAGCTGAGCTAGTAAGCTCTAAAATGTAGTCTCATGATTAAAGCTGTATTAGTGTCATGGAATTAGAAGATGATTAGTGCAATGCCAGTTTTTGAGGAAGATTCCAGGAGATGTCATAATAATGACAGACTACTTGCATGCAATGCATTGCTGGGCACTCTTCTGAAAAAAAAACCCTATTATTCATATGAATAAGTAGTAGACATAAAGGAAGAGTTAAGCAGATTTTGCTTTGAAAATCTACTGTAGTTCTTTGGAGATTGTAAGGACATGCACAAGGGATGTGCATAACAAGTTGATATGCTCTCCTTGGATTTCTGAAAGTTGTTTGGCAAGAACCCTTCTCAAAGGGTCTTACAGCTGTTGTGGCATAAAGTGGAAGGCCATCACTTTTTAAAATAACTGACTCAGAAGATGGAAAGCAGAGAGTTGAAATAAATGGTCAATATTCTCAATGCGGTAGGGTTGGTAGTAGAGCCTCACAGTATATGCACTGGGTCAACTTTGTCCATAAATGGTCAGGGAAAAGGGATGAACAGGAAGGGGACAAATTTTACTGTTGACAGTATTGAAGTAAATACAAAAGTTGACGGTGAAGATCTGTGTAGGGAATGGGTAATAAAATGGCAAATTATGTTTCAAAATGACAAACAGAGGAGGACAAAAACTGTGTAGGGAATTATTAGGAAAAAAAAAGGCAGATCATTGTCACATGAGTTTATAAAGCTGTAGCACATCCGTGCCTTGAAAAGTCTCCATGGTATTTATTCCCTCTTCTAAGAAGTGGTAAAATAAATTAAAACAACTATACAAAGAATCTACAGAAGACCCAAAGGTGTGGAATTGCTTCTGTAAGGGAAGTGATAAGAATTGAGTAAGGATCTTCCTTTGGAAAAGGAAGAAAAAGGGTAACTAAGGATATTTTAAAACAAATACATCAAATCATAGGTGGAATGGTAGCTAACATAGATGCATTATGATTTGGGAGTTTCTTTTGCTTACTTTTTGTACAAGAACCTGCCAAAATCAGGTGATTTTATCATGCACTAGATCTAAAACAATTAGGAAGAGGTGGTTCTCCACACAGTACATAGTTAATATGTGGAGATGCACATGTTCGGCTCAAGGGAAAACTCGAAAAATTCGTCAAAGAGAAATTAGTAATACCTTATTAATAGAGGGACAGCCTGTTTATTCATGAATGATCTAACTGCAACTTTTTAGGGTGTTAGGAAAACTGATTCATGATTGTTCTCCTCTCTAGATATCTATTGGCTACGGCTGGACACAACAACATCCTGAACTAGAGTGGTATATGTTGCTTTCAAATTTGTTAGATTCCTTGATTCTGGAGGGTAACTGAACAATACAGTCTCAAACACAATAGGGAGGACAATTGATTTACTGTATTTTGGAAATATTTTGTGGCAAGACACCTAACATATTCAAGAAAGTCATACTTGAGGAATTCCTTTTTGCTTATCATACCATTTAAAAATAGAGGAACTGGTTGGTTAAGTTTATTGTGGTGGTTAGTTAGTCTTTTGGTTAAGTTAGTCTTTCAGTAAAACAGTAGACATTACGGCAATATTCCCTTTGAAGTTTAGGAAGAGAAGTGGTACAAGACCCAGATGAAGCCTTTAAAAGACCTTATACAGTTTATCATGTAAACAGAAACCAACAAACAAAAACAAAACCTACACACCCACATTTAGGGGAGGTTAGAGAACAAGAAGCTTCCCAGGTGCCAGAAAGCCAGGAAAGGGCAGCAGTAGCAGTGCAGCTTGCTTCCATGCTGTCTGTTCAATTTCCTAAAGGCATGATGCTGTGTAATTTGCATTTATCTACCTAAAAATTATAAATGGAACACATTAGACATCCTCTGGGACTGCTAAGAGAGGAGTCTGGCCTAGTCAACATAGTTATCAGTGCAAACAGTAGTTGTCATACAAGATTAGATTACTTGTCAGAAGGGTCTGATGAATTACCATCTGACTATAGCTCCATATTTGCATCTTAGCCAAAGCACTGCTTACCTATGCATAAATACTGGAAGCATACAATTCACTGTATATGAAATAGGTATGAATGGAATCATTATCATATGTTAAAAAAAATTAAATATCGTTTTAAATTTGAAATAACTTGCTGTTTGGTCACATGAAAGAATAGCTTCTTAATGAACATTTGGATTACTCAGCTACCACTTGCAAATTTATAGCTGGTCCTGGCTGGAAAATAGTCTATAATTCCTCTTCAATTTTTTAAAAGAAAAACTTCCTGGTATTTATTATTTATTGATATGAGTAGTTGGAGATTTTCCTCAAAACATGAGAAAAAAATTTTTGTTATTATTTTAATAATAAATATTAAAATGAAAGTGGGCTGAGTGGTCTTCACTGCTGTGTTTTTGAATGTCACTGCTTACTGCTTATTTCCTGTGAACAAGCATTCATTCAGTTAGTGCCAACTCTTCTATAACAACAGAATAAGAATTTGTAGTGCAGAAAAATGTGAACCAGATAGGAAGGACATGGCCTAGTTTTGCTAAAATCAGCATACCTGTCAAATATATATATGTGTGTGTGTGTATGTGTGTGTGTGCATCTGATTTCAAGAAAATTAAAGGGAAACTTATGTTTTCCTCATTCTGAACAGCATTAAGAGCAAGATTTATAGTTTATGGGTATTACAGAACCATTTTTTGGGGATATAGTGGGACCTGCAACATAATTAAGCTCCCCACATTTGTTTTATGGAAATGGCATTTGTATGAACAAATTGAAGAATTATGTGTTATCTGATCTCTTCATACATCCAGGTTCCTAATCTGAGTGTACAGACATTTGGCCACAGACTCCAATATCTCCTCTGCCAGATTCATGGATTTAATACATTTGCATGCAGCTTTGCGATATAGCAGAAAGACATTTGCCTTATGATTGAATCTACTCAAAGATGTCTCTTAAATGATTAAGGAGGTCACACAGTTGACTCTGTAGTGTGAGTGCCCAGGGAGAGTATTAACAGAGAAAGACTGTTTGGAGAGATATCTTCATCCCTTTTTAAAAGGGTGGGAACCGTTGTGATTTAGAACACTTTTGCTGCAACTCAGACAAGGAGGTCTGCCTGTGCCTGTCATGGTGTAACGTCTTATTCTCTGAATGCCAGACTTCTGGAAGGGCTTTTCCCAATATCTCTGGAGGATGTAATTTCAAAGAACAGGATTTCCTTCTCCAGGGAAGTTCTGATGCCACAAGAAAGAATCAGAAAAAAAAAGTAGACAAACTGAACTTTTTCACAGAAAGGAGCTATTCTGGCTTGACTTTTCAGAAAACAGGACTGAGCAATACATAAAAAATGTAGTCTCAATAGTTGGCAGACCCTTGACTGAACATGTCCCCCAGGGACTCTACAAGTATAAAATTGCCATCAGAGTGTGTGGTGGGGTGGTGGAAAGCCCTGACAGGACATGTCAAATGCCAGCTTTCAGGACTTGAGACTGCTTTCTCCCTCCTGCAAAATCAGTCATCTGAAATAAACACTTCAGCTAGAGATGGAGGCTCCTGGGCCTCTTGACTTTGGGAACTTGGATTCCCTGCAGAGCCCAGCTGCAAGCTCATCTGCCTGGCCAGGTTACCTTGCAGCCCTAAGGACCCAAAGCCTGATATGGCAGAAAGCAGGCAGGCAGTGTGGAAGTTTGTTGAAAATGAAGTGACTCTGTAAAATCTTCTGGGTTCAGTGTTTCTATATTTTTCAGTGAAAAACTGTTCACTTGGAAATTTCTTGACCAGCTTTTTCTGGAGGCTGTACTTTGAGTGAATTAGACACGTACTATGAGAAATGACAACAGATCATAGGGCTGAAATGGGGAAAGGAAAACTGCTGACGGGAGAACAGCTGAACAGAGAATCCAAATAATGTTTTTCATGGGTTTCTTTGTTGTTTTTTTTTTAATGGTGTAGTTTATGTTCTCTTTTGTATTTTCAGACATACAACTCTAAATCATAGCTCATGGTTGCAAGGCAGACAAGCAACATGAGTGATATTATACATCCCAGCTCATTTTGTCTTTTTTTTTTTTTTTTAATCACACAAGATTTTGGGCTGGATAATACTCATATACAGAATATCATTTGCTGTTTATACTTTTTTAAAAAAATTGATTAGAGGAAAATATATTTCCAAAACAAATCCAAAATTGCAATTAAGTGCTTATATATAGAAGTAGAAGCATGAATATGAAGAGCATAATGAAAATCATTGTTAGGGGGCTTCTTGGAGAACCAGCCATAAAATGCCTTTGGGGATTTATGGCAGAATTTTCTTTGAAAACATGGGCCTGTGTGCATTGATATGAGATGTCCTGAATACTTTCTCTACCATGTGGTGAGAGTCACAGATGCTCAAAAAAAAAAAAAAAAGAGAGAAAAAAAAAAGAGAAATCTCGGTATCTGGGTAGACACTTCTATTTGAAAATTAGTGGCTAGGTAAGTTGTCTAATTAAAAGCTCAGGTTTTGAATCTGTGCACACTAATTACATCAATTTTGAAACTTTAAACTGTCTTCCTTGGGAAAGATTTAGAGTAGTTGACAGCGTAATTACCATAAAATGGCTAGTCTATTGCAGGTGTGCATGTACTTGAGCATATTTAGTTTATTCAGCAGAGTTTGTCCAGCTTATAAGCACTGTTGGCTCAGAGCTTGCAGGCTCTAGCTCTAACATGGGTTAACAGTGTGGGTTTTATTACAAGCTTTCTTGGCAGCAAGCAGGTAAAAGCAAAACTTCAAAATCATTTTCCTTTGTTGGGAGAACCCCCTAAAGGAATTCAGAGGAAATGATACTGTCTGTCTGACACAGTTACAATCAGCCAGCAGTCTAGCGTCTCAGCAAGTAGTACTGCAGTCACTAGTAATTTATGTGCTTCATGCCTTGAGGGCTATTAAATAATCTGTATGATACACAGCAATAGGTGAGTTGTTAAATAAAAAGATTGAATGCATGTAGGGGTTCACATGTATGAGATGTGTCACCTATGTCGTACCTACGTAACAGGAAATGTAGAGCAGCAGCTCCTGTAACTAGAGGCTTGGAATTTTTTTTCCTAAAATCTTCTACATTATCTCTGTTTAGAAAATATATTGCTATACAGAGTCTGCACTGGTTTAAAGCAGGGTTAAGTTACAACCAATAGTATATAAGTAAAGTGTTAATCCGAGTTACATCTCTAGGTGTCATTTGACCTATATATTGTAACATATTTCAAGGCTGAAAGGAAATGACCTGACCGTTAAAGGCATTATGGCTGGCAGAGTAACCAACCCAAGTTCCAGCACAAGTCCATGAAATGGTGGCATGGCCATCGTGACAGACATTCCTGGAAATGTTGAACATGCTGTGGGGCTGGGCACACTTGGATATCAGCAGAGCAGACTGAGGAGGAGGGGTGAGGAGACTGCCTTTCTCTTCAATATGTAGCTCTGATCACTTTCCCGATCTCTATATAAAGACCAGGCCAAACTTAGGCCAGCCTCCAGAGAAGCTGAATGTCAGCAGGTACTTGGTCTCAAGTTCCCATGATTTAGATGTAGGTGAGATTAGGAAAGGCATAAGCCCAGCTGATGAGTACTGATCTCAGCTCTTATGCACACATGATTCATATGCATAATATGCCTTGAATTCAAGCTACAGCTAAAAAAATATGGAAATATGACGGATGCAAAGCGTAGTGTGCTAAAACCAGCATTTACCTTGGTAGTAAAATATAACCTGGGCTGACCAGTGCTGTCTTCAGCAGCCTCTGGTGGTCATGTTCCGGCAGGAGCTCAGTTTACTCTGAAGGGGTCTTTTCTCAGCAGAGCTCTCAAGAAGGGAAGACAGCAGCAGTGCCGTTTCCTCAGCAGACAATTCATTAGGGGGATGACCTCAAGCAACAAGAAAACCAAAAAACCATACCGCTTTTTATGTGTCAGAATTCTCCCTGAATACTGGAAAGGTTTGCTCCACTGCATTGTACTGCATTCTGCATCATTATAAAGGGCTTATTTGTAGTTGTCAGTGTCTTTTGTGCAGTGATGGCTTCCTCTGAAAATTCATACCTACATAAGTGTTTCTCTAGGCTGATTTTTACAAAACATAGTTTTGAAAAATATAGGCTCAATTACATTAAAAAAAAAGAGAGTGTTTTTAGTTTACTAACAATGCCACAAAAATATTACATGATGCATACAGGATAGAGTCTGGACTGTGTAAAACTTTTTGAGAGTATTCATGCCAAACAAAAACACTCATAAAGAGATATATAGAACTTTTTAACCTAGGTGGTTCATAGAGTGTTTGTGTGTGTATGTTTGCCCATATGTTTCCTATTTCTCCTAATTATTTTACCTTGATTTAATGCTCACTCTTCTCCCATGGCTTCTACTGAATTTATAAAAAGCCATTGAAGTTACAAAATATTTTCTCTTGTTCACACAAGACTAGCCAAAAGACACAAGAATTCATATCTGACTGACAGTTCGTTCTCATTTGCTTCACCCCATGCCTAAAGTTCTGTCTAGAGGCCAGAGACTGGAGGTCTTCTCACTTACTCGTTGTAGAAGTTTACAGAGAAGTACACCCATCCACCTGTAGTTGTTTGCTGGTAGAGAAATCCAGCTTTACTCCAAACAAAGTGGTATCAGAAGATGAATAGGTCTGTTAGGGATCTGCATTTAATTAACTTTACTGAAGCCACAGTAAAGGGCTGAATGAGTGTGACCTTAACAACTCAGGTGCGCAGAGAGACTTGTTCTTAGCTAACCTGGTTATCTTCATATGGTGGTAGGTGCTCAGCCAGAACAACTATAATCCAGCACTGATTCATGCATGGCTGAGATACACCCTCCCATTATTTTTTAGCTGATGACCTGCTTGTAAAATGAGAGACATCTTTTGATTCTCGTTACCTGTGAATTTTTCAGAAGTGAAATCTACAACTTTAAAAATCAAAAATCCAAGATTTTTAGAGGAGGGGTATAAAATATCCAGTTCCTTATGATTTTCTTCCTTGTAAAAACAGAATTTTTAGGAATTTTGAAAATCTATCCACTTAGTTGCCTAAATATAAGCAGCCAAAGTTTTTGATTCTTATTAAAAAAGAGAAAGATCCATTTATATTCGCTAGTTGATGTTAGATAGACTTGTCTTGAATGGTCTTTCATACTTATTTGAACAGGAAAGATTTTCATTTTAACTGAGTTGCTTTTAACTGAGTATTGATCATTTACTTTCCTGTCAATAAGATCACAGAAAAGAAATATGTGTTTCAGAGCCATTGCGAGGAAACCTGGTAAAAAATCTTCTAAGCTTTTCATATTTTGGCCACTGTTCTAGTTAAGTCTGCTGAGATAAAAAAATCAAGAAATAAAAAAAAGTCAGCTATATTTTTGGCAGATTAATAACATCTGCATCTTGTTCAGCAATAACAATAACGGTAGATATGAGACACTTGAAAAGTTCTTCCAGTTTGAAAATTCCAAATTCAAACTTTTAGATGTTTCCAAAAGGAAAATATTCTTAATCCCTTTGGTTTTTTTCCGTAGAACTTTCCTTCAAATACAGCAAATGTTAACCTTTTACATAATTTCCCATGATAGCTTGAACTACCTTCCATGAACGTCAGTTACACAGAACACTTTCATAAATGTTACCTATCTAATGAATATCTGGGTCCAAACCCCCTTAGATTTTGAAGCAAAGTGTATGAAATTGTCACCGGAGATCATGTTTTTAGAGGAGAAGTACATTTGGGATGACTGTGTAATGAAACAAACTATAACAGAGAAGCAATAAAAAGAAAGCTGAACAGTGGCAGGTTAGAATGTGAGACGCAGAAAAAAACTGTCAGATGCAGGAGCTGAGACTTGTTTTGAAACAGGGAGAGTAAGAAAAAAGTGTCTTCTGGCAAAGCTTGTTCCTATGAGTGAGCCTTCCTAACCTGCCAAGCAGATTAAAGCCATTTTGCAGAGCTCAAAGATTTTCACTGAGCACTTGAACTGTCTCCTAACAATCACATTTGAAAGAACATAATTTCAAAGAAAAATCTGTACATTGAGTTAATAATATAAAATCTTTAGTGTTACTGGGCTGGATTTTTTTCTTTTGAAAATTAATATTACGATGGTTTTGCTTCAAAAATTAATATTATGATATTTTAAATCAACAAAGGAGGTCTTGCTCTCACTGTTCCATGAAGCTGTGAGGAGATTGGTTTCTATCCTTAGAGTATTGTTTATGATGATGTAATTCAAAATGCTGTGTTAATGCCCTAGGGTTTGGTAGGAGTAATGGTAATGTTTGGCATCTTCATGTGCTCTTCTACGAAAATATTCCACATATTTTATGGCTTTGTAATAGCATCATCTTTAGGAAGCACATAAATCAGTACTGGACTGATGTCAGCTCTATTAAAAAGGTGAAATGTAGTAGTAGGGAACTTCGTACTTGATTTTGAAAGATTTTGCGCCAGTTTGTATTTTTTTTAAAATCTCGACAAGGACATCAGTTTGTAAAAAGTTGCCTGAAGAAGTCAGAGTATACTGGTGTTTTACAGCCTTGTCTGATTTCAAAATTTTTCTGATTAAATAAATTGTGCCTCCTTTCTCAAGCAAGGAAGGACTTGCCCATACAGATGATATAAAAGCATGTGATTAGCATGTCATGTCATGCAATCTACAGAAACTGTGTTTGGGTTTGGAGAAAAAAGTGGGGAGAAAATAGTGAGTAGCAATCAGTTGGGTCACTGATTATTTCGTATTCATGTTACAAACATTTTCTATGAAAGAAACTTTCAAAAGCTGATAGTGCCACCATGGTGGCCACTGACAATTTCATCAGTGTTTCCTGGCCTGCTGAAGAGCATTTCTTGTTTATTTCTTTCAGGGCAGGAAGGAAGATATCGACTCCATGACAGAGAGGACCATATCACAGTGATTCTTTTGGTTTGGGGGTTTTTTTTGAGTTTTTGTTTTTGTGTTTTTTTTTTTCATCTGTTTGTTTGTTTGTTTTGTTTAGTGTTTAGTTTGGTTTGTTTTTTTTTCAAGTCCACAAGGCTGATACCCAGTCTGGATGAATGCAACATTTCGGGGACTCATGGTGAAATTCAACCTCAAATCAGAGCCAGGACATAATGATGTGGCACAGCCTCACTGCTGTCTTCTCCTAAATGTCTGGGGTGGGATCCTGAGGCAAGAGATCAAAGAAATCAGGAACCATGTCCTTGTCTGCCAAGGACACTATGGAAGGAATTGGACCATTTTTCTACACTGACACCAAATGTAAAGAGGTGGATTTGAAAAACAGTGTGGTAATTTTCAGCCTAAAGTCAGCAAACCCAGTAGCAAAGGTGGAGCAAACAAAAGCAGTCTGAGCAAGAGGTGCAGGACTTCTGGATGAACAAACTCTGTAGGAACCCACAACTAGCCTTAATTTCTGAAAATGAAAGCCAGGATTTGTCTCCTCATAGTTTCCTTTTTCCAGGCGTGGATCAGTAATAATGGATCCTGCCTTCTTTGAAGAATACTTTGACAGCTGTACAACATGGGTTCCATGTATTATGTAAAGTACAAATAAGGCTTTTTCATGAATGATCCCTCATATAAGAGCAAGAACTCTCTACATTAGTTTATAATGAAATTCCTCTACAAGGAATCAGTGCTAGTTTAGAACTAATACCAAAGCTTGTTGATTTTGTCTTCAAACATTGCCAGGAACATTGCTATTGTTGTTTTATTGGGGTAAAACAAATTCTAAATGATTTTCTACTTTATGGTGTTGTCTTTGTAATTGACATTGTGCCATTCTCTCTTCTGCTTAGCCTCCAACATTCTTTACTTCAGGCTGCCTGAAGAGTATGAGTGTAAGAAGTCCCTTTTGACCTTGGACATATTTTCACTTTATGTGAAATGCAAATTGCTACTTTCAATCTCAGAGGGAAATATGCTTTTATGAGTACCTTTTGTAGGCCTTGATTCTTCGTTTGGCATATCATCTAGAAAATGTCATACAAAATGTTTTGAGCTAAATGTGGAGCATCTGCAGCTTTGAAACAAGGAGTGGATGTGTGGGTTATAAGATAAAAAACAGTTACCAATGATATGCAAATTGCAAATTGTTCAGAGCTTCCTTTGAATTTTGGTAAAAGTCTTGAGTACTTATCTGAAGCCTCTCCAAATGTATTCAAATGCTTTTGATCTATGACAGCCATATTGTGATGGTTTTATATGGACTGTAGATAGTGGGCTACTTCACAGGTAATCTAAATGAAGTTATGAATCAAGGTAAATGAAATATGGTTCTTAATCACCAGAGGCTCTTCAGGAGATCTTCAGGATATTTTTGAGACCATACTGCTTTTTTTCTATACATATTGGGGCAGTATCCCACAGTAGATATGTGAAAAATACATCCCCATTTTGTGCCCGACCTCCTATTTCCATGATGTATGGTAAGAAAATGAATACAGCATCATATTGAAGATGAATATCCTTGTTTACACAGATTCTTAAATTGGTCTGAGCTGATGCTGACACTTAGGAACCAACTGTCTCACCACTATTTCACATTATCATGACATCAGCCTAGAAAATTACTTGAAAAAATCAAAGTTTAATATTCCTAAACTGTGTCTCATCTGTTCAAGTGTTTGTATATTCTTTGTTTTATGCTTTAACTCATAAGTATTTTCCTCTTTTCCTGCTATTTTTGTTTCATGCGCGAATTGTTTTGAGACAGCTATGTCCTTCTGCAGGGTGTTGTGCTTCGAAATGTTTCAAGCTATTCAGTTATCCAGCAATGCACAGACCCTCAAATTCTTATGAATTAAATAATGGATTGAAAGACTAAATGAATGGACAAAGAGCAGAAATAGAATTTGAAACAGAAGTCAGATATTAAATGAAGCAAGTCTAAAGAATGTAGATGGATTGTGTGGATGTCTTTACAAATATGTGCACAGTACTATTTCTACCTTTTTCCCCTTTAAAGCCACTTGTTATTGAATAAAGTTACCTTTCATTCAGGTTTTCCTGGTACGCTGGAGACAGGGCAAGATATTCTTAAAATATTCAACAAAATGCACAACCACTCGAGGTGCCTTACCCACTGCACGCTTGCTTTGACTTCATTGTTTTTGAAGTGAAAAACATTTTCTTTTCCAATTGCAATTTTATAAGAAAGCTAATTGGTTTTGCCCTATAAGGAAAAAAAGGCATCAGATGATTTCTTCCCTGTGGAAAAAATTAATTATAAATCTGATATTGTCACTCAGCAGAAGATAAAACTAAATCTGTCATCTTGGATGACTGCTTTCCTGTCACACATGATAGCAAGTGAGAGAGAGAAAGAGCTGTCTGTTTGCTCAGCAGTAGTCCATTTGAGAAGACAAAAGAAGAACTCAGCTTCAGTAAAGGTATGTCCAAGAGCAGTGCCAGGAGGCATTTTCAAGCATCCCAAATGAAAGAAAAGGGAGACCCCAAACTGATGTAGGCAACATTGCCATAAGCACAATTAGTATAGTTGAATCGGTACTAGAGAAATGTACCTTCAGGTCTCAGTTGCTCAAAAGGTCTGAGTTACAAGAAAGGTTCTCTACTGGGACCAAAAGCATGGCTTATCAAAATTTCAGTATCAGTGTTACAGTCAGGGCCTTCCATTCATTCTATTTTCAATTTTTGCTACTCTCAAATGAAGATTTCTTCTAGTATTAACCCTAACTGAGCAATCCAGCTGCAGATCAAAACATATATAGTACTGTCTCCACCTCCCACAGACCACTTTATTTTTGTCTCAGATATGTCAATGAATGGGAATGTCTTTATTTTGTGGTTAATGCATGGTCTACTAATCACGAAAACACCTGCAGAAAAAAGTAATTCTTCTTTTTATACTAAACAATATTTTAGTAGAATACACCTCTGATGTTTAAACACAGAAAAGAGCAAAATTTATTTATTGCTTCCATAAAAGGTAAATATTTGGGGAATTAACGTAATTTTTTTAAGCATAAACAAAATAGGTAATACCATGGAACAGAGTCATCTGCGCTCATCCAGGAAATCTTTGTGCCTTGCTTTTGTGATCTGCTTGAAGAGACTGCATAGAGCAATATTCATTGCTTAGAGCTTGAACGAGAACGGAAGTCTCATCTACGGGGAAACTGCCCTGTGGAAAGGTTTTGAAAACCTGTCTCAGTCTGAGCAATTCTGAAGGCAAAGGCAAAAAAATGGCCTTACAAAATGTTTTTGAATCTGGTAATATAGTTGCCTTTAACGAAGTTACTCACAACTCCTGTAGATGTCTAAGACTCAGAGAAATTTTGAAGGTTGTCAGTTGAAAATAAGTTGTGGAAAATGTGTATTCAGGGAATGTGTATGCATGGAAGCACTGAATATATGTTTATACTGTAAAATTACTTCCATGTGTGGAAAACCTTTGCTTTTCTTAGGGAAACAAATATATTTTTATACAAGATAATAGAAATTTAAGGTGAAAAATACTTCATTAGATCATTTGCTCTATGCCTTTTCAGTAAGATGACTTTAGAAAGCTATATACTCTTAGAGTGTCCTGAATGCCAGCAATTTCATATCCATTTTCATATCCAGTGTTTTTCCTTTAAAATTCAGTTTTGTACGAGCTATAGCACTCTAAGCAGTAGTGTCTTTCTGTGATATAGTAAGTTTCTTTAATCTTCTTAGCTGATGACAATCACCTAAACCTTTCAACTTTGTGCCTTATTTTATCACACAAGCTTTGAAATTAAGTTTCCCCCAAAGGCATTACCAGAATTTCTGTTTCATTTTTTCATATGTTTTTAAAGCAAGCCATCACTAGCATCTTCACTCAAAAACATATCCAACACAGGAATACTCTCAAAATGGTAGTTGAGCTCAGTAACCTTCTCTGTACATAACAGTCTCTTCATAAAAAATGTCAGGTATTAAATGGATGTCCAGAGACCGCAATGCTTGTTAAGAAAATGTTATGTTGGAAGATAGAAGTTATACCTTGCTTTGAAAAAGAAAAAATAAATGAGAGATAGGAAAGATTAAGCCTGTATTGCAGCTCCTTGATGTACTTATTAAGTGGCAAGAATATGTCTGCTCCACTGCTACATCATTAGGAAATCTGAATATTTTGAAGTATTGAAAATTATTGCCTGTTGAAAGAGGCTACTGAACTGGGAAGGCTCCTGGCAAAGTGTAGAAGGGTCTGGGATTTGCTGCCTGATGACTGATAGGGACTTGAAGGTTTCTTTTTGCCTCCACAATAAAATAGATTTGGTTTTTCTCCTGAGATCCTCTAAGGCTGTGTCGTCTAATTACGTCTCTACTTTTACAGAGGCCTGGGGGATAAATGACATCTTGTTTTCTCCAGTTCTCATCCTGGAATACACTTCAGATTTATTTTTACTGGGAATAAAATACAGATAATTTTTCGGGCATGCTGCAGATACATATGTAACATATGGAAGACCAGCATAGAAATACAATCCAGTGTCCTTTCTGGTTTTGACTTCTGTGACTCTTATTTTCTGCTGAAATGAATCCAAACATACATCTACAAGCAGAAAGAAGCTGTTGGTATCTGTGCAATATTCTCAAAAAATCATTTGGTCAAAGCTACTGTAAAATTATAAATTATATAGGAAAACTTTGTTCCTGCTGGTGCTATCACTGTCGCCAGTGTCAATGAGATGTGAGTACACACTAAGTCACTGGAACTCACCCAGCATGAGCCAAAATGAAATCAGAACTGAGCTGCAAGGTAAGTTGTTAGTTAAGGTACAGATAATAACTGAGGCTAGTTTTTTTGTGGCTTCTCTGTTTGTTCATTCAAATTCAAGCTTTTGTTCTTCAACAGAAGACAAGAGACTGAATAGCTGATACTGGTTTCTGAAAACCCTTTTGTAGTGTAAAAAGTATTAATTATATGCAATAAAGAGCCAGATAACTCTTGTCAGATGTCTGCAATTCCATGAGAAACAAAAATGGGTTTCCACTGTTTTCCTTTTCCCTCCCTTGAAAGGATGCTTCAGTAATGGCTGTCATCATGTACCCTCATTCTGCTGGCATCTATGGTGGGCAATTAGCTAGTCACTGTACAATGCAAAAATAATTTAAAAAGCCACCTCTGATAGTCTTCACAAATTATTATTAAAATAAGAGGCACTGAGTAACATTTCCCTATTTATATGCATATAGTAAAAAAATTAAAATTAAAACCCCATCAATCAACCAACCAAAAAACACAACAAAAACCCCCAACCTAAAAACCCCACAAAAAAACCCAACAGAACACAACTACTCAATTTATGAGACAAATTCTAAATATTATCTCACTTTGTGTCTGAAGGGCTTTTTATTTCCACTTATGACATCCTCATCACAGTATGTTATTGTTATTTCTTCTTTGGGAGCCTGAACACGTTGTTGCTAAAGACATTCAGCAAAATCAGAGTACATGCTATAATGTGGGTAGGCTTTGTGATACAATTCCTACTCTAAGGATTTAACATGGTGCATATATTTTTAGGACACAAAATCTATCTTTGTCTCCATTTTATATTTCTTTTACTATAGGGGTTAAAGATTTATTCTATAAGGGATTGTTTGTTTTTGGCTATTTCTCCACCAGAACTGTAGCTTAATGTGCTTTTTGTGAAGCATGTAACTATTCAACCTTTACAGTACCATTAAATCAGGTGTGTAAGTAGACTGTGAGCAGAAGCAAACAACAAAAGAAAAGAAGGTCTTTTGTGTGCTATTAAAACATCCTTGTGAGTTTAACACCCCACACTCTGGTTTAGTGTTGACATTGAAAATTGTTTCTATGAGAAAAACAATAGAAAATGTTGGTAACATTTCTCTCCCCAAACACAGTTGAACTTCAGAGTTTTGATTACATGGAGAGACCTGTGCTGCTTGTGAATGAGGTAGATTGTCTACAGGCATGAACAAGTTCAAGCTAAGATACCAGCTTGGATACCAGAAGGATTCCAGACTTATTACCTCTATGCTGTGCCTGAGATAGCAAGTCCTTTTGAAATGTCTTATGCACCTCTTCTATTTTAATTAGCACATCTGAGATTAGCTAAGAGAACTCCAACGGTTTCAGCACATAATTTATGAATCTTCTAGTACATTTCAGCTAACAGATTTCAGGTTCTTTAAACAGGAAATCAGTTTGTTTGACATAGACTATGATAAAGTTGAGTTATAATTCTGATATCCTCAGACCTTGTATCATCATTCACATGTGAGGAAAGTGCATGTTGCCATTGCAACATACTGATGTACAATTTCACCAAGTATGCAAATTTGCAGATGACTCCAAGCTGAGTGGTGCTGTTGACACACATGGAGAACAGAACCATCCAGAGGACAAGCTTGAGAAGTGGCCTATGCGAACTTTAACAAAACAAAGTGCAAGGAGGTGCACCAGGGTCAGGCTAATCCCTGGTATCAGCACAGGACTGATATCAGAAGGACTTGGGGAGCTGGTGGGTGAGAGGCTGGACATGAGCCATCAATGTGCACTCCCAGCCCAGAAAGCCAAGTGTGTCCTGGGCTGCATCCAAAGCAGTGTGGGCAGCAGGTGAGGGAGGGGATTCTGCCCCTCTGCTCTGCTCTGGTGAGACCCA
>VZRE01001002.1:20000-33054 GCA_013396775.1 Cephalopterus ornatus | reverse complement strand
GATATAAGGACTCCCTGAAACAACATCTAGCCTTTTATTACTGTGCCTAAGCACTCTGGAACAGGTGAAGATCCATGTAACATCCAACATTAACACTGTACACAGTTGCCTGTTTCTGCAGAGCATATGGCAAGAGCGGCAAACAAAAACAGACAGGACCAACAGCACTGTTTAGTGTCTGCAACTTAACATCTAGGTTAACAGGAACACAGAAATCCAACTGTCTGAAAAATCCTGACGTAAACAGAGGAAATCCATGGGGAACAATATGCTGGCAAGTGGCAAGTAAAAGATGATGGTACTTTTCTATTGTTCTTAGCATTGAAATATGCTTGGAAAACAAAAGGTCAGACACAAAAAGGTTTCTAAGACAGTGATCCAATTGCCCAGACAAAAGAGAAGCACTCTACCAATGAAAGAGGAAGGAACCAAGCAGGAGAATAAGACAGTGACAAAACACACAGTGTATTTACCAAAATTTAATTCTGCGTCTACAAAGGTGTATTTTGGTACTCTGAGACAAGAGGGAAACTTTTTTCTAAGGAAAAAACACCCTCATCCTGAATACAGCACCAGGAGAAGAGGCACTGTTTCAATATAAAAATGGTAAAGAAAGCTGAATGCAATAATAACATTTTTTCGCAATCTATTTTCACATGACATTTTAGAAAACCACCAGAAACAGCTTTTCATTAGTTATACTAAGCAATCTATTCCTACTGTGACTAGTTAAAAGAAGCAGTTTTAAGACAACTGGATACATTTGTCAGTGTTTCTACAATGCAAATAATTTCACCTCCAGAAACAAACATAAATGGAACCATCACATTCTGATCAGTAGTTCATGTGTTAGACAAACAAGACATTCTACTGAAAAAGATTTAAAAGATATTATAAACACAGACTCTTCACACTTGCCATACTTTTCCTTAATTTTCCACTTACATATTATAGGTGTCAACTCATTTGCAAGGAAACATGACTACGTGATCACTGAATGATTTTGCTAAGAGAAAAATTATTTATAGAGACACTGTAATAAACAGAAGAGATTTTAAGGTAAATCAAAAAAATAAGATAAAATTAGATAATACTTATTTGGTAAATGGTGTTTTGCCTAAGTCACCTTTTAGACCTGTCCTTTACAAGCAGAGAGGCACACATTTTTAGGTGAGCAAAAGAAACAAACTGTACCTGAGATAGCTGCCAAAATAAGCAACAATGTTCGGATGTTTACAGTCTTTCATCATAATGATTTCCTGCTGCACAACAGCAAAATCTTCTCCTGAAAAGCAGAAGGACCAGTATTTTCATTGGCCTTGGTTCTACTCACATCTTCACTCAACTTTCAGCACATGTTTATAAAACAAATATTCTGAGTAATTAAGACTAATTATCTGCAAGTTTCACAGATCTATAAATGAGCTGTAAATCAGTATTTACTAGCAAGGGCTTAGCAATAAATAACTATATTCTCCTAGGACAGATGGACCTCAAGTCTGCTGACACCTGTTATAATATTGGCCATAGCTCTTTCTAAAGTCCTTATTTTCCCTGAGCCACTAGTAGGCTGCTGCTGCAACTTTTCAGCAAACTCAGCAAGAATGTAAACTTATGGCCTGTGCATAACTTATGCCCAGATAAAACATTGACATAGGTGTGGCATTTACCTGAGTCTCACTATTCGGTACCATGGCTGTCCTGGTCTTTCTATAAAAGGTTCTTACTGGATGTGTACACTGAGAAAATCAGGTATGAAACTGAAAACACAACTGAGATGTTTTTATTTTGGTAGTGTTATTTCATATGTAAGTTAAAAAGGCAAGAAAAACATCAAAAGTAAGAGAATGATGGTAACAGATATTTGACAGTCTTCTTAATTGTTTATTTTTTTAAATAAATGCATGTCATGTGTTTTTTGTAGTTCAGTCTCTTACACTGGGACTCCTCTGAAATTTCTTTAGCTATAAGGGCAAATTAGAGCTAGTCTGGTATGTTATTCTGAAATAAGTTCTTCTGAAGTATCTTTAGTTAGACATATACAGTACATGAAAACCACTTTATTTTTACCAGCCTTCAAGGCCTTTATTGGTGAAACAAGCCTGTAGGCCTAAAATAGCCATTTAACTCCATCAATAACTTGAGACACTTAAACAAGTTGAAAAAACAGGAACATTCAAAGTCTGTCACAATTCTCCTCTTAGCACTCTGCTGTAGTGCACCTGAGCGTAACTTAACTGGAAAACAAAGTGATTGTCTAAAAACCTGAATATAGACACTAAGCTCCTATGTATCATCATAGTCCAAAAATCAATTCTCAAATATGATTAATAAATTTCCAAAGAAAAACAATAAATTCCAACAGAACTGGCCAAGCTATTACGAAAGAAAATATGCTTTAAGTCTCTCCCAGTATATTAACATACTGATGACCTATCAACTGCGTTATTTATAACCACAAAGGTTATGTTCCCATGTATTTTATTTAACTGATAGCAAATTTCAAGTCATAAGCTGAAAGTTACCATTTATCTGTGTGCATTGCTGATGGCTTGCTGTATCCTGGCTAGACTTTTAAACACACAGACACTAAAGAACAGAGCAATTATTTTCACATACAGACAGGTACCCCTGTGAAAGGACATGATTCCACCAGTATTTGACAAGTGCTTTCATTGCATTCAAAATGAAAGTAGCATAAAGCCTTCACGCTCTCCCCCAGTCTGCAAAACTTCCAAAGAAAGCCAGCGCTGCGGTTCTAGAATGTGGTCACTGCCTGTCTGAAGTTCTCAGTCAAGCCTCCATCCACAACTACAGAGAGAAACCAAGCTTAGTGAGCAAACACAGGGCAGCTAAAGCACGTTTTCTGCGTACCACTCAGGTGTCCAAAGGCTGTCAAAAATATTTAACCGCAAGGTGCCAGTTGTTCACCCCCTCATCACATGAGGGCAAATTACCCCTGCTGCAGCACATCCCTGGGCCCTGCCCACAGCTCAGGGAATGAACACAGCATGATTCTTGTGCTTGGCTTAGCTGGACTGATAACCCATGTCATGCAAAGCCAAGACACCAGCAAATGGGAACTGACATAAAAAAACAAAGAGAGAACTAGACAAGAGCATATGAGACCACACTTTCAGTTTGAGTAAAAGAAGTGTGATAAATATACACTTTTTGAACCACCTAGTAACAAAATACTGTCCGTATTGAATTTTTATATGTGCAAGCACTGCAAAAACAACATTTCTAATCAATTCCAGAATTTTAAGAAAAAGGAAAAAACCTGTAACCTTCTTTTCCTTCTTGCCTACATACACCTTAAGGATCAAAACAGGTAATTAAAATATCACACACACACACACAATATTAAATCTGGAAATGGAACACCAAAAGTTAGAAGTTGAACAAAAAGTCTGGATGTTCTACTCCCCAGATTACTGTCCTCCTGTTCAACAAGCCTATAATAGAACAGCACTTCCAGGCTGAAAACTGATTGGTAGGGCACATGTACTTTGTGAAATCACAACAGAAGCAGAATTCAAGCATAAATCTAGTAGACAGTGAAGTCCTAATTACAGTCTCCAAATTTCAGGAAATGTACTCAACTCCCAGACACCAATGTTCAGCTATTACTTCACCCTTCTTTTTATTTTATTTCTTCTAGTCTTTTTCCCAGCGAGTTCTTTTCTGCCTTGCTGTCTTCCTCGTTTCTTTTGTTCTAGAGGTTTTTGTATCACACGGATTAAAAACTTATTACTTAAGACAAACAAATCACAAACTCACTGAAATTTCAATCCGCTTTCATTTCACAGTTGTTCAATTACATTTTTCATCTCACATCTTGCTTGTCAGGATTGCTGTTTTTTAGAACAGTGTATTCCTACAGCAAAAGGCAACAATTACCCCCTTCTTTCAATAAGTGGACTACATTGATTTGTTTGATTGTTATCTTAAGCACAAAAATATTTACTTTTTATGCTGTATTTCAACTGAGAAACACTTACCTGGTTCTAGTTTTATTACTTTAATTGCTGCTAGCTCACCCGTGTTGACATTTCGAGCCTATAAAAACAAAAAAAAAAAGGAATATTTAGAGAGCAGAACACAGCAACCAGCTCTGCATTCTCAACTTGATGTTCTCTGACAATGTGTAGACAAAGAGCAGCTGAGAAACACAGGGGTTTAACAAAGAGAAACCACTTGTTCGGGAACGTTAGGCAGCTAATTCGAAGCTTTAGTCTGCTCAGGAAACTATAATGCCACACAACACTCCTAAATTATGCAACTCCTCAACCATGCTGTGCTTCCATATTAAAATCCATAAACAAACCAACCACTGAGAGACTGACTGGAAAGCAAGTCTAACACTCATGGGTCTCACAGCAGACAACTGAGGCCCAGGGGGCATCAAGGGCTGTGCCCTGCAGAGTGTGACCTCTTTCAAGACTCCCACAAGAGTAGTGTAACACTTCCTGAGGATTTCACTACACACCCCTTGGTCCTTACTCTCTGCCAGCAACAGCATCTTCCCCTTGCTGCAAGGGTGCAAAAAGGCAAGCCAGCAACTAAGGAGTTAGGAAGCATTCGCCTCGGATACAAAGCAGCTCTGAGGCAAACTGCAGCAGCAATGACTCATGAGCTTCACTGCATTTCTTACGGGGCTCTGTCCTGCTAAGGCCTCCTTTCAACTGAAAGAAGTTATATTTTTAAAAGCCATTAAGAAGCAACATAAATTATTATGATTTCTCTTCTACAACTGTTGCATTTGACTTCTAATTGAAAACCAAGAAGGCATTTGCTCTGTGCTTTCAGATATTTCTGCACCCCTGCACTCAGCCACGAGCAGCAGGTAGCAAAGCTGCTTCCCAAGCACTCAAGCAGCAGCTCCTGAAGGATGCCCAGTTACAGCCTCTTCTCTCCCCAAGGGAGGCTTGTTACCCATAGCTGCACTGTGCTGGACCACCACTGCACAAAATGCTGTGCCCCCTCTACTGCTTACACAGGGCACAGAGGGGGGCACCATGCCTGCTTGTCCAAAGGCCAGAATTACAGAACTTACAGATGCAGCTTTTAAGCAGCTAATGGTCTCATTTAAGTCATTTTAGGAACTCAAGAACTCACATCCTTTATTGACTGGCCATGAGACTCACCAAATACCTGTAAGGTACTGATTCTTTACATGGCAGCTTGAGATGTTGTGGAACCACAAGTAGAGGGAAAAATACCCGTAAGACTATAAAAAGTAACCAAATAAATGCAGTGAATATTCCTGTGTTTAGAGATCTACCCAGCTCATTCCTACCACAACTGATCTCAAACCTCTCACTATTCTTTGGTGTGGCAATGCTTTGCTGCAATACTAGGAAGTACCAGCATTTGCACATAATTTGCAGGCTGAGGGTTAGTGATAGATTCTGAGACCAGCAAGAATACTGTAAAAGTCCAAGAGTAGTCCCAACCTGATTGACTACGGAAAAATCGGTTAAAAAATAAATTTTGTCTGGCAGCCTTCCCTGTAAGTCATTATTTGCCTGCCCCACCAACGGCAGGAATGTCTCCATTCATCACTGGTGGAAAAAAAGACATTAAGAAAAGGAGTTCCTTTTATTTGTACCAGAGAATCAAGGCAACACATAAGAAAGTGGCACCATTGAAGCATGAGCTAGGATTTTTACTCCTCATTGCTTTTCTGAACACAGAGCATGAAATAAACAGACAAAATGTTCATTAATCAAAAAAAATCAGCATTTTTTAACCTCCCAGATAAACAAGAAAAATTACTGAAACTTTAACAAAGACCTGTGATCATCAGGGAGTCTTATTAATACTTACACACTCACTTCAGGGCAACTTGTACTAATAAAGTAATCAATGTGATACAACTGTAGTGGATACAAGTGGAGAGAACCTGAAGTTACACATCTTGCACAGAGCTGCAACGTGCAAGTCAGGATGGAAAAACTTCACAGGCCACAGAGACATTGCTAGTAATTTTTTTGGTTTATTTATTTTTAACAATACTGTGCCCAACTGACAGGAATTTGTTTCTGTGACTATGGCTCCATAGGTCACTACATTCTGTGGCAACAAAAGCAAGGTAGAAGGTGAGTAAGAGCTAGTGACAATTTCAATCTAAATTTGATTAAAGCATATAAGATACTCATCACAAATCTTACATGGTAGTGGTGCCCAAAAGAAACTATCACTAGTAGACAGGCAAACCTATAGATACATTAGAAGCAGGACAGGTAGAATGCCAACCAAAGAAACAGTCCAAGCAGCTGGCAGCCTTGTCAAACCTGCACTCCCCAACACCTCAGGGCTGATTCAGCCCCCTCCCATTGCAAAGGGAGTTTATCTTCAATGTCATGTTTACAAAAATTGTTCAAACTGTCATCACGAAAGAACAATTGCTGTGTCTTTTCACCTTCATATTAGGCATTTCTTCCTTTCTTCAGCACCAGCAGCAGTGGGACTCTGTGTTGGTTTAAAGGTAAACCAGCAGAAGAAATGAACCCAACTCAAACAGATTGTAAGTCAGAATTACAATTTAATGAAAATAATACAATAAATACAATTTTGCAGACAGGTGGTTTTTTAACCCACAACACTCAGTGCCCTGGGGCACGAACACAATGGTGTTCGTTGGCCACCAACCGAGCCCCACGTGGTCCCCCTGAGTCCAAAGTAAAAATAGGAAAAACCTGTTGGTGAGACTGGGGCTCGCAGTCTGGTTGAGAGTGGTGGTTGCAGTCCGGTCGAGGATGGTAGCCGCAGTTCGGTCGAGGATGGTGGTCCTCCTGTCTGGCTCCCACGAGTGGAGTCAGAAGTCCCCGATTCCCAGATTATATACACCCAGGTTCAGGCAGGAATGCCCAGCCCCTTCCCCAGGGTGGGGAGTTCCACAATGGGTGATTGTGAGTCCTGAGTATGAGGACAGGAACATCCTCCTATCTCACAGGCCTCTCAACACCGAGCTTACAGCCGAGGGGTCAGGTGTGCTCTGGGCAGGTGCTGCAAATGGCCTGTCATTAACAGTTTCTGGGGAATGGCATAGAGGGTATAGAATACACAGTTTGGGTTACACCCACACAGTGATGAACCACTCCCGGCTGCTTTAACTAACTGGGACAGACTCTTCCGACAGCTGGCGATTCTCTAGACCAGTATCTGCCTGAGCTTATGAAAGCCAAAAAGGCGGGAAAAAACCTGATTTAATGCAGGTCACCAACACCAGGCTAACCACTGCTTAAGGCGCTGATTAACAAGGCAGGACTCAAGTCAGGAATCTGATTAAGTTATAAGTTTGCGTCCTGTTCCATTTGGGTTATCAGCACTGAAGGTGTTGTCAAGAGTAGGAATATGAATTGCCTTTTAATCTGAGTACATAAAAATATTATGCTAATTTTAGTCACACAAGGGTTCCTTGCAAAGGCTAAGAATGTGAACAAGGTGCCCCTGACAGGTTTTACTAGGTCTCAAATGCCTTTGAAATCATCAGTTGTGAAACAATTACTCATATGAGCTCACATGAATGAGTGACTGAGAATGACTGAACTACATACGGTTTTCAACACCTATTGGAGCTGACTCCAACTCTGAATTTGAGGGTGCTTGCATACACACCACCCAGCACCTCAGGATGAGGAAGACATTGCCTTGGGTTTTTATTTAGGAAAAATCACACTAATCGTTTATGGGGCTTGAGACCGGAGAATCAATAAGTAGTAGGTGGGTGAAGAACAATTTCAAACAAGAATTTTTGAGCCTACAAAATGCAACCAAAATTTTGCAGAGGCTCACGTAAGAAAACCCATATTAATTTTTTGTTTCCACTTGTATTTTAAGTGCTCTAACTCCCAGCCTTTGTGGTATTGAGATTTACAGCATCCATCTCTGTTTCCAGGAGCAGGATCCTTCAAATGCAGATGGCACTATCTCAACAGGAACGCACTACCCAGGTTTTCTAGAGGCAAAGATCAGCCCACAATGCCCGCACCTAGATGCAGGTACTTTATTAAGTGTGTAGAGCATTTATATACAAAGTGTGCTCTAGAAAATGATAGAAGAATCCTAATTCTATCAGCAGCTAAAAGAATAATACTATTCCAGAGATCCAGACTGCCATCTGTGAAGAAGTTTCAAAAATTCCACCAACTGCTAAGTCAACTGAAGAGGCACTGCATAATTAAACAGGAAATAATTACTTGTGTCTCTGTAACAACAGCAGGATGACAGATAAAAATGTTATATAAAAAACTGCCACCAACTAGAAATAAAAGCTAAAAATAAAGTCAGGTTTTATTGTTACTCTATTTGCAAAAATTAATTGACTAAAATGCTTCAGAATTGTAAAGACCTTACTACGCTGAAATAGAGACTCAAAGAGCAATGGAGTGAGGCAGTACTCTGATGCACTCTATTTGGGAAACACCAGTCAAGGAAAAGATGTGCAAATGGTGTGTGCCTGAGAAGGAGAGGAAAGATAAAAAGGATGAGGAAGGACAGTATTTAGCACTGCCCCTAATATATTCCACTTCATAAGAAGGAGAGATCTGTGCAGCTGAACCAGTAGAGATGTAAAATCCGAGGAGATAAATCTCTTGACAAATTTATATTTGTCCTTCAAAGGGAAACTGATAATATAAAGCATATAATGCTGCAACAAAAACTAAGCCAAAAAGGAAAGTAAGACAGCAACAACAAGGGTTTCTTGTTTTGACCACTTCCTGTGTGAACTGCTGAACAAAATGATTTCTAAACAAATTACTACTTCATGGGATAACTGGTTCCAGGGTACAAACAGGCTTCCTGAGCCTCATTAGCTCTGCTCTTCAGGAAAACACACTCAAGCAACTCCCCAACCCTCTTGCTTCCAGCCCTGCAGTCCTTCTCTTCAGCCTCTCTCAAACCCTCAGAACTCCCCTACCTAAAAATAGTCAGCTTCCAACATTCTGGTAGAAAGTGTGATACCACAACCCAACAGAGTGATAATTTTAGAAAGCAATGCTTGGATGAAGTTGATGTTAAACAAAAGGATCTGAAACTAAGAAAAACAAAAATCTCTGTGCAAGGCACAGACTATTGGTTAAGGAAATGACAGTCCCCAGAAACTAGGCCTTGTAGTACTTATTCAGTGTAGTAAAAATGGGATGGCAAAACATCCACCTCCCTCTCTCTCTACCTGACTAGTTTGAAAAGCCAATTAACGCTGAATAGACAGAGCCTTCAAAACATATATTTACTCCTAACAAAGTCATAAAAAGCTTCAAAAGCTATAATGTCAATCAGGAAGAAAGGAAGATTAAAATGCCTATCAAAAAGCACACAACTGAAAAGCACAGCTTCATTATTCCAGAAGCAGCAAACTGCAGAAGAATCACTCTGGGATCACTCCGGGAAAGACGACCATGGGCACACACATGCAGAGAAAAGATCTGTGCGTAGGACACTGCAAAGTGGAAGTTCATCAAGATTCAGGTTCATCTGACCTAGACACATTCTCTTCCAGGCACACACAGAAGCTCTATCAGCAACCTGACACTCCAAAACATGGATGGCAGCAGAAAGCAGTAACAGTCATTAGTTGTTCCCCAGACATACCCACAGAATACTGAGTTTTCATCGTGAAGCAGTTGAGCTGGTGAGCAGTGAGCAGTTGAGCTAACATGACTTCCCTCATCAAAACCAACTTCCCTGACAAAGGGCTGGGAAACAGAAAAATCAGGCTTTTCTTTTTTAAAAATAAGACCTCGAGCAAAGCACAACCCACTGAGTTCTGTGTCTTCATTTGTTATCTGGCAGAAGCCATAAATGCCAAAAAGAACTGAAATAAGGCAGACATGGCATAAGCCTTGCAGGAACAACAATCTCAGTAATTATCACAGCTGTTTGAATTTCAATAAAGGGGAAAGTAAAAGAAGGGCCTTTCTTTTAGTAAGGTGTTGAACATCTTTGGAAGGGTCCACCCACACAGGATTAATGACCTCTGAGATGGCAAATAAAGTTCAACCTTTATTAAACCAAAGCAATATCTTTTTTTTCAAGATATGTGGTGATATAAATTTACCACATGAACAAAAGCAGTGGACCTACAATCACCTCAGAATATACTTCCAAACTATGTGCAACTGTTACCAAAACCAAAGGTATTGGAATGGGGACAAACAGGAAACATCATAATATGGTGTCCATCAGAAAACCCTGTGCAGCACTTGTAACCCAAATTTTAAAAGACTGTCACAACTTACAGAGAACTAAGGATGGTTAGAATGGCAATTTTTAAGAGACAGAAAAGTCTTCTTAAATGAGAGAAGGATAAATGCAGAACAAACAAAATTAAGCAGCTATCTCATTAAAGTCCAGGAATATTTCCTGCAACTGAGCAGGACTGGACAATATCCCTGTTTCACAACGAATAAATCATAACTCTTCTTTCACACTTCGTGACCACCTTTCACACTTAAATTCTTAGCAACAGTGAAATACAGAAGCACAAAAGACAGAAATGACCTGTACAACAACATATTAAAGGGATACATGAAGAACTAAGCAATTCAGATAACACTTCACCTCGTACAACAAATTTGCACCGGTGCTAGTTAGAATATATACACACTGTTGACTGTGAATATTTGATAGTTAATAGCACGAACAAGTTATCCATTACCTTTCTTGTGATGAATCCACTATCGTTTGCTCCAAGGCTCTCTGAAAGCTGAACTTCCGTGGGAGTGCAGCTAATTGTAAAAATATTGGCTCGAGCCAAAAATCCCATACTGAGTGTAAGAACAGGACGCATGGCAGCAAGACTGTATCCATCTGACCCATATCCTCCTTCCCTTCCAATCTCTGTAGCTCAGTCCACACCACCAGCTCTTATGTCAAATTCAAAAAGCTTCAGAATAGAGACTCTGCTTCCCTTCTTTTTAATATTTTTTTAAAATAAAACAAACACTGAAACCACGTCCTGTTATAGCTCAGTTCAACTAAAACTGAGTAAGGGAAGTAGATGCCAGTCTGGTCTGCATCCAGCTCCTCAATGCTTTGCCAGGAAAGCAGGTTACAGAAGAGTCAGCATTTAGCAAGACTGTCAGCTTATTAAGCCAATAATCCCTACCTGCTAACAGCAGAAACACTTCCCTACATGGCTCTCCCTGCTAAGGGGGGAAAACCACAAATTACAGCCTGAAGATACCCAAGTATGTCAAGTGCTTGGAGCCACTCTGCTGAAATCCCACCACTGATGAGCTCCATCATCTCGTGGCTGATTTCAACTTCATTCAACCACAAAGTTCACCTACAGGTGACACGATGAAGGCAAATGAAAGAGGCTTTACAAAACCCCAAATATAAGATAAAGCCTAAGTAAGTTCACATGTGGATGACAGTTCAGACTATATTACTACTTCTTTGCCACATTAAAAATAAGCAGCTTTCATTGTTATTTTTGGGCTACTTTCATGCTCCACCTTGAAGAAACCCTGGGCAAGATCTTGCCTAAAAACGAAACAGGCAATAATCCACACAGGAAAAAAGCACCTCTCATTTTCCCTACACTGCCCAGAACCCAATTAGAAAGCACTTACCTCCCATCTAGAAGAAATAATTATAGCACCAGTCTAGTGTATCCTAGTCATGGTATATCACCACCTATCTCGGCTGTCACAGGCAGATTGCAAACATTAACAAATCCGCTCTGAGGGGGGGAAAGAACTTCTGTGCCTCAAAGGAAAAAGAGTCACAAGCAGTGCCAAACACTGGCCACTCACAGAGCACCAAACTGAAGGCTACTGCAATGTAAGTATGATAACCATCAAGAAAACTTCTCAAATCTAATTAAACTTAACAGGTTTCAGATACACATTCAGTGTATTCCAGACTCTATGGTTAGAGATAACAACCTTAAAATTAAATCATAAAAACTTGGTTAATTCATATCCATCAAAATCACATACAGAGCACTGAAAAATTCTAATTGATAAGGTATTACAGAGTCAATGTCCCACTTAAAAACTGCACAGAAAGCGATACACACATAAAGGCACATCGAAGAACAGTCTGCAGAAAAACAAAAACCCAGAGCACAAGGCAAGTAGGCTTAGACAAGTAAAACATCAGCACAGTACACAAACACACCAAGAAAGCTGGCAAGGTGGGACAACCAACACAAAACCCCCTTTCAATGAAACAATTAATAAAGCAGGGTGTTAGCACACTAAGAGCGCAGTAAGAAGAGGACTTAGGTCTGAAACTTCCATAACATTTAAGCGAGATGAGATTAAAACGAGAACCACCCCAACCCAAACAAGACTTCATTCTAAGCACATTCACTTGGAGTGAAAGGCAGCACCAGCACCAGTTCTGTGAACCTCAAATTGTGGAATGGTTCTACATGTTTCCCTACAGTCCTGCCTACCAGCCCAAGTTTCCTTAGACACATGTGCACACCCAGTAATGACAAAAACAGGCCAGAAGATGCTTGGAAAGCAGATGGTTCAAGCAATGCTTCCACCAGGCTGCACCTGACAAACTTCAGTTCTTCCTTCTGCTCCAAGACCAATCAGGAGGAGGTAACAACCAGGGTTATCCTACCTCAGGGAGAGACTGTCACATTCCAACAGGCAAGGGTTCAACTGGATACACAAATAAGAACATACACTGCAAAGTGGGGAAAAATGTCAAAGTATATTATAAAGTCACCCAAAACCCAAACTTATGTTCAGCTACTTTTGCCCTAACTTTGATTTTCCTACGTTTGCTTAAGTTAGCACAGAACCCTGATAGACTGACCCTAACCACACTAGTTTGCCGTCCGACCGCCCAGCCTCACGTTTCACTCCGACACAAGCACAACACACCAGTATTCCACCCAAGATAGCGACGGGAGCAGCAGCCGGAACGGAGAGCCCTGTTCGCCTTCAGGCACACGACTTCAAGTAGCATTTGGGGCTGGAAGCCAGCGAGCAAGCTTCCCACACCCCTACAGCCCCCTGTCCGCTGTGGAAGAGGCCAGACCCCCAAGCTTCACCCGAGCCGGCACCAGCCAGTAGCG
>VZRE01001002.1:5360-19546 GCA_013396775.1 Cephalopterus ornatus | reverse complement strand
GCCCCGCTCGGCCGCGACCCCCCAGGCCGGGGGAGGAGGCGCGGAGCGAACGCAACGACACCGAACTCTCACCACCCCCCCGCCGCCCACCCCGACAACATGGCGGCCACCGCTGCATCGCGCATGCGCGGGACAGCGCCCGCCCCCTCCCCACCTTCCCTGGAGACACCCCCGCGCCGGCGCGCCAGGAGCAGGGCCGAGCGGGGCGTCGTGCGCGCGTGCGCGGGGTCCGCGAGGGCATCGCCCCTGAGGAAGCAGGGTCGCGGGTGGGGGATCGCTCAGCGCTGACGCCGGCTCGAGAAATCAGCGCGTCCTCCACCAGGGCAGCGCCGCCTCCCCCCGCAGCCGCGGTCCTGGCAGGGGAGCCGCGGGCCCTGTGCGGAGCCCGCGGGCCCAGCGCTGAGGACCTGCCAATTCCTCAGACCCCGTACTCACAGCCGGAGCCCAGGGACACCGCGGTGCTGTCCCCATGCACCAGGGACCGACCACCTCCACTGGCCCTGGTGTTCATCCCCGGCTCTCCAGCTTGGGACGGGGCGTTTGCCTGCGCCTAGGTGCGTGGGAGCCCAGCGCTCCCCGTCCCGATGCACAAAACTGGGAAGCCACTTGTGAAGTAAGAGACAACACGCAGGTGTACCCCCGAAATGCCAGGCAGTGTAAGGATTGCAGGAAAATTACTCCCAAAGTCGAGAACACTGGACCTAAAAGAACATTAATTCTATTCAAACACTAGGTCTGAGGAAAGATGCGCCCCCTGCTATTCTCAGGGCTTGTAAAATTTCTGGCCGCCCTCTGTGGGGCTTTGACATGTCTGCGGACTTACCTTTTTCTCATATCAAGGAGTGTTTCTCTTGAATGCAGGAGGAGAAAACATCTAAAACTCTCTCTGGGGAAAGACGCATCTTCTAGGCAGGAAAACTTGCTTAAGCGAAAAGCCCTAAAATCCTCGAAGTAAAATCTTCCAGAAGGGGTCTTCTACCCTTACACCACAGTAATCCTAGCATTGTCCAGTTGCCCACAGCCTCCAGTGGTGGATCCTGCAGGAGATCCCAGAGCCCTTGCTGGCTTTCCCCAGCAGAACATGGGAAGCACACGTTATGAATGTCCCCACATCTGCACCGTGCTGCACATCTGCCAGTCCCCTGCACCACTGGCACAGCCTCTGCACACCCATCCAATGCACTCTGATTGGGCAACATCTTCCTCTCATCCATGGGACGACTTCCTCTTTTTTTGTGACATTTTGGAGCATTGTGCACACCCCCATGAGATACAGCCCTCTCTCTTCTTACATTAATGCTGCCAATGTAAAGACTTTCCGTCCCATCTTGCACACAGGTTTCCAGCATGGAGGAGGCATGTGTGTTCCTACTCCATCCCTGTCTGTGCTCCCCACCCCCTCTGTGCAGGGAACAAGCACCAGACAGCTGTGGGAACCCTTGTCCCCAGATGTGCAGCCCCTGAAGTTGTGTGGTGAGTGGGTCCTGTAGCACTTCCTGGGCTCTGTGCCAGTGAACCAGGCACAGCTTTTCCCACCATGCTTCTGCTGCCAGTGACTTATGGGTGAAATAGAGTGGGGTGAGGGAGGAGTTTTGGGCACAAAAATACACCATCTGCCTGCTGCCCCTGCCTGCCTTGCCAAAGATGTTGATGTGGGGTCTTTCCTCTCCAATGAGAAGGTGCATTGGGACAGGGGGCTGGGCATGGCCCCATTTCAATGTGTAATTACCAGAGCAGAAAAGGAGTTGAGGAGCTTGAGCTCTGACAGGCGATGCTGTGAAATTGCATCTTGTCGGTCGGTGTGTTTGTCCCTCCAGCCACCCTGGGCCATGCATTCCTGGCTTTGTTTTTATGACCTTTGCTCTGACAAGCAAAATGGTCTCAAACCTGCCAGATTCAGATTGATATTAAGGTGTCAGTAATTTTTCCTGGCACATGACTGAGGTTTTTGGGGCATACTTTGCTGCTTTCTGCTGCGGAAGCACCAGGACAGGCAGCAGACATGGATTAGCTGGACAGAGCTGCTACAGATGCAGCCAATCCAGAGGGACTGGGCTCTGTGACAAGTTTAGGAGTAGCTCTAAGCTCAGCAGCTCTGAGTGAGTTACAGAAGGAAATGCCAGAGAATTAGAGCTGTCCGGAAAGGCTAACAGACATCCTGCTGGGGAGAGCCGATAACCTTGTCACCCTCCTGCTCTTGCCTCTTCATTTCTATCTCATTAGAGGGGAACTGGGTTATAGTTATTCCCATATTATGTTCTTGCCAAGTTCTGCTTTGGTAGAAATGGTTATGAATGAAGCAAGCAGGATTATTTTCCCCCTTAAATCTTGCTTTCTATCCATGGCAGCTGCCTACTTTCCTCTGCTCTTCTAAAAACACCCTGGGAGCATCTGTGTCCCTTCACTTTGGTGAGGAGAAACAGATGGAGCTGAGAGATGTGCCTTCTACTACCTTCAGAAACAGGTCAGATCAAATTAGTGTCAGGCATAATTTGCTTTCCCAAAGCCTTTAGAAGACTTCTCTTGCTTTCTTTTTTCCCTCCTATTCCTTAGCCATGGCTATGGTAGGACAGTCAAGCCATATGCTGCAGAGGGTCAAACTGGGCTCCTCTTCAACACTGCTCAGGAAGGTCAAATTAATTCAATAAAACTGCATTTGTGAGTTAAAGATTATTGTGAGAGTTCAGTCAATGCCAATTACTTTAAGAGTTCTGGTTCCTTCAGGGATCATGAGCCCAAGCTGCAGTCAGTGGCACCCCACAGGCACAAAAAATATCTTGCCGAGGCTGGATGCCTTGTTTCCATCTGTGCTTACGACATCCTGTTGCTGGGGCTCCTGCTGCTGCTACTTAGATCCAAAATGCCACTTTGTGCTCTGCAGCCCTAAATCCTGGCCACTGCTTGAAGTGGGAACTCTGGCTCTTCAGCCACCATGTGTTGGCAGACTGCGCCTGGCTCCAGGTGACACCAATGCAATTTGTCACAGTTGGAGACCTCTTTCCACCTCTCTGGCATCTTTCTGTACCAGACTAAAGGGCAAGGTGCTGCATATGGCAGCGCTGTGGAGGGAAAGTGGCCTGTCCGTTTCATTTATGGGACTGGAGCTGCTGTGAGAGGGAAGGTGTCCTTACAGGGACCTGTTTGAGCCAGGTGGGATCAGACATGCAGGCAGGCAAGTTCTTTCTGGAATGCTGAAGGCTGCCTTGGTCAGGGTAAGGGCTGCACTTTTTGTCAGTCCCAGGGCAGGTTGGTTGTGCCCCAAAAGGTGTACGGAGGAAAGTATAAACTTAGAG
Source organism: Cephalopterus ornatus (assembly GCA_013396775.1). Taxonomy (NCBI): domain Eukaryota; kingdom Metazoa; phylum Chordata; class Aves; order Passeriformes; family Cotingidae; genus Cephalopterus; species Cephalopterus ornatus. The sequence continues at coordinate 16,253 of VZRE01001002.1, read as the reverse complement.
GGCCCAGTTGGCTCCAGATGTGGGAGGTCCATGCACACAAGCCCCATACTGGTATACCCCTGTTGCAGTCACTCCTGATATCCAGAGGGAAGAGCTAAGCCTCACACTTTCAGGGGTGAGTCTAAGACTGTAATAAAGCAACAGTATAGCCTGGACATTTTTCCCCTCCTCTCAAACATGAGGCTTTTAGGTTGTACTTCACAGAAAAAAAGAAAATAAAACTTTCCACCGTGATGTCAACAGTCTGAAGACTTGGCTTCTTCTATGCTCTATTCCTCTTTAAACAGTTCCCCAGAGCAGCTATCTGTTCCCCAGCCCCTCCTGAACTCAGACAGCATCTCCTCGGTACTACTTTCTTGCAGCATCTCATGTCTGCTCCTGTCTGTTCTGGAACGCTTTTTGCTGTTTGCTTCCCATTTAGTTGAGCAAGCTCAGCTCCACCTTCCAAAGCATCCAGCACCCTTGCTCAAGGAAGGACAATCATGCAGGATGAGACCCTTTGCACTGTATGCCTGGTTTATTTGTAAGCAGCTGCACAGCCTTTTAAAAGCCTTTTAGAGGAGCTACCTCTATGGTGTCATGCTGAAGAGCAAGGTGCCAGCAGTGACAGCTCATGCTGGCGTTTGCTCTGCAAAGAACACGGAAGGCAAAAATGGCTTTTTTTAGCTAACTGGTGCCCGAGGGCAGCAATGGCTGCAGGGACAAGGGAGGGCACATCTCCATGGCGTTTGCCAGATGGTGGCCCTTTGAGGATACCAGCTGGTGGTGCAGCATGTGGCAACTGCAATTCAGCGAGATTCCTGCACCCCTTTTTCCTTTCTTTATTAACCCCACTCCCCTCTTGCAAAAATAAAGCCTGTGTGAGGTCCAGCCTGACTCCTGCCTCCTTCCCTCTCTGCTGCAAGTTCCGTGTTTCTGCCAGCACTGCCACTGGCCAGCACAGGCTGCATGAGGGAAGTTAGCAATAGCCCGTTCACAGCAGGTGAATTCCTGCCCATGATTTTGCATTAGTCACAGCATTGTTTCTCCTGCTTCAGCACAGGCCTTTTCTAGGAAGGATTTTCTTCCAGGAGAAGCATGAGTATAGCATGAGAGGAAACACACAAATAGTCTTTGCCCAGCAGCCCAGTAGTAAGCATTTCCCTCTTTTTACATTTCTGTGGAATTACTCATATGTGTCTTTCAGAGAGAAGCAGTATCCTTTTGGAAGGGGCAAGGGGGAGGGAAGAAATCAGGCTCCCATGTAATAGATAATGTTTTGTGAGTGCTGCTGGCCATTGGTGCATTGGCCATTGCTGCTGGTGGATTGAGGACATGAGTACTGGAAGAAGCTGAGCAGAGCTGATTACTCAGAGAAGAGTGGGGATGAGCTGAGCAGATGGTAGAAGGATGGGGCCCAGGAGGACAGGTGAAAGGGACTAGCTGCAGGGGGTAATTCCTAGCACTAGGAGGGAAGACTGGTGCTGGGTTTGGTTACATGGTGTGGGAGCGCCTCTTCCTCTCTATCTGGTGTTGCTCAGAGATGCACTGCTTTCAAGTACCACTTTTCCCAGCCAGTACACTTGCACAACCATCCCTTCAACTTGCTGAAGATGATGATCCAGCAGGATGAATGGTGTCTGCCTCTTTCTCCATACTTCCTCAATTGGAGCCTCTTAATTTTGGATTTACAATTGCTTAGAGGGACGAGCTTTGTCTTCCTTATAACTCATCCTCCTTAGCAAAACACTTCAGTCTCATTAAACTGAGACAGTCAGATACATTGAGAGCACAAGACTGAAAAGAGAAGGAAGATGTGAGAGGAAGGTTGATTGAAGGACAAAGGTATGGGAGAAGAAAGAAGGGGAGGTGAGAGTCAAGGGTGGTGGAACACAAGAGTATTGCCTTAAAGCAATAACCATCAATTAAAAGACAGGAAAAAGCAGGAAAAGGCAGTGCTAAATTAGGCTAAGAAGCACAACCATACCAAGCAGACTAAAACCCAAAAGATCAATTAATTGATCTGGGAACAATCAAGATGCCAGGAAGTAATGGTAGGAGAAACCAGCATCAGCACTAAGCACAGCTTTGTGGCCAGCCCTCCCTGTGTTTCTGTGCTTTACTTTCCACTGAGCACAGAGCAGTGTTTTTTAGCAAACAGTAGGTCCTGTTGGAGTCATCTCATACTTGTTTAGGTGCTTGTCTTGCCATGCACGGATCAACACAAAAATAGTCCCTCCAGATAGTTTATACATCTAATACAACATCAAGAAGTTTTATCTTGTTCTACTTTGGTGAAGGGCACACATAGCCACAGGTGACACTAAACTGGGAGAGGGGCTACCCTAAGGAATTGGCAGAGCTTCTGCCCAGAGGGGCCCCAGTCAACTTGAGAAGTAGCACCTTGTGGTGTTTAAGGAGGAGATGACCAGAGCTGTGCACAAGGGGTGACAAAACTCTGTTCGTTCAGCTAGGCTGGAAGATTCAAGCTGGGCGACAGCCCTGCTGAGAAGGACTTTGGGTTTCACCAGACAACGGGGAAACCATTATCCAGAAGTATGTTACTATCACAGATGAGATAAATAGGCTGCACTAGAAGCCACATCAGAGCCATAAGAGTGATTTCTACACACTCTGTTCAGAGCTGGTAAGGCCTTACCAGGATTCATCTGCAGTGTTATGTCTCCAGTTCAGGAGGGATGTGGCAAAACAGGAGTGGAGCCAGCTGAGACTAGAAATGGTTAGGGGACTGCAGCACAGAGCCTCTGAGGCGAGGGAGCTGGGTTTGGGTAGTCTGGTGAAAAGGAGGCAGAGGGGGCATCTACCAGGAGCCTGTGACTGCTGGGAAGGCAGTGATAGACATGATTAAAAAACTCCTGCAGCATCAGGCAATGCAATGAGGGATGACACAACCACAAATTCCAGCTTGAGTGGCTCACACATGAAGAAAGCTTCTCCCCTATGAAGGTGGTGTCCCCTGGGACATGTACCCAGAGAAGCAAGGATCTTCATCTTTGGTGGTTTCTTGCACAGTGCTCCTAATTCCCAGCAAGAGAGATCTTCTGTGTTTGTATATGAAAGCCCCAGTGGTCATGATGTAACATTGGCAATAGGCCTGCTCCAACAGGGAGGCTGGGGGCCACCACGAACCCCTTCCCACAGGCATGACATCTGCATTGGAAAGAGACTTCAGCATTGTATAATGTTGTGGAAGGTCCACAATTAGTTCTCAACAATTTCAAGTTTTAATCTCTTGAAATACAATTAGCTGGTTGATCTCTTTCCTTACCCAATCAAAGCACCTTGCCAGAATCAAGAAAAAAAGGCAAACAAAAGAAAGAAACAAAACCTCCAAACCCCGAACGCACTACTAATTGTATTTCCATACTAATCACAGCAGAGGAACACAATGCACGAGTCCATCTGAGCTTGCCAAGTTGCACATGCTTATCCAAAATAGTATCTGAAAGAAATCTACAGTCATTTTCTCTAAAAATACTTCACTGTCAACAGCAATGGGAAAGCCTTGAATTAGACTGCCCCACCTCTTAGCGCACAAATACCTTTTGCATAGACTAAAAGAACTACTAAGAGTTCTCTCTTTTTGGTAGAATTTTTCCGTATGTTTCTTTGCAGATACACATGATCCTTAATTCTTCATCCACTGGGCAAGTCTTTCTGTCTTCCAACTGTGCCCTTGAATTAACATTACCAAGTGAGGAAAAAACATTATTTTTGCTAGAAATAAGTCTCTTCACCTGAAAAAGCTAAAGCACATGTAAATGCTGCAAAGAATTAACACAGAAAATAGTTTATTTTTCACTCCAGATCTCAATAATGACATTTCAAACTCTTCAGAAATAAGCTTTAAAGTAAAGTTGCAAGGCACATGGAAAAAAATACATCCAGATCTCAAAAAGAGCTGAAAACTTCTTCAGACAAAATATGCTTCTAAAAATATTGCTGAAGGTGAAAATCCAGTTACATTTAATACTACCATATTTGGTTTTGCAGTTAGAATCATAGAATCATTTACGTTGGAAGGGAGTTGTAAGATTATCCAGCCAACCATTAACCTAACACTGCCAAGTCCACTACTAAAACACATCCCGCACCTACACATCTTTTAAAAACCTCCATGGATGGTGACTTAACAACTTCCTGGGCTGCCTTTTCAGTGCTTGACAAACGTTTTGATGAAGTTTTTCTCTCCCAAAGAAACTCCTATCAACACCAACAGGCTTTGACTAAACAAGGATATGAGAACTCTTGTCTCAGCTTGTGTCTTGTCATTACAATATTTTACAATAAAAAGATCTGAAACACTAATAGGCATCTTCCATCTCTCCTAAAAAATATAGAGAGAAAAGCAGTACCTTAGGACACCCAAAGAAAGTGAGGTGAGCTAACAAATGGTATAGGATTTGTTCTGATCAGCAGGGTTCCACTGGATCACTGTCATTCTGCTTCTCAAGTGTATCAGGATTTAAGTTCACTTCAGCAGAGTGCAAGAAAGCCACCAATTCCCAGCAGTAGAGATCTTCCTTTATTTGTATATGAAAGCATCCATCTTTTCAGAGATGCCATCTGGCACCAGAGACTCAAAATGTGTCTCTCTGCCTCTGAGAAAGGATTCTTCAATGCCATTTTCCAAGGAGGAAGAATTCCCACCAACATTCAGGCCTTTTGCAGTGGCAGTTTCACCTGTGCCATCAGAAATGGCATTAGAAGAGTGATTTTCAGCACACTTGGTAATGCCATCTGCGCACTTAGGGAGATCTTGGCTCAGCAACAATACAATAGTCCCTCTAACACAAATAGTCTGGCAACTGCAGGAAAAATAAAGGTAAGGTGTTCATCCAGCTTGGCATTCATTTTTCTGTGCAGAACTCAACACCGCTGACACTTCAGATGCCAGTTGCAATTAATAAAGCACCTAAACATGTCAAGCATCATGGCTCAACTCAGTAACCTATATCTCCAAATGGAATTTAGATTCCCTAACTTCATAATTTGCTAAAAGGGATTACTGGGCCCTAACCTATTTCCCAAACATTTCTAACCTTCAGGAGTTCTTTTTATCAGCTTAGCAAAGAAAACGGATCCAGTTTTTTCTCTCTTGGTATTCTTCCAAGGATCGAAGGCAGTATCACCTTCAAACCCCATTTTTGGCTTGCATGAACCTCCCACCAGTCTGCAAAGGAATAGATTACCAGAGCAGAAAGAACTCACGTTGAAAAGGCAATTTTGAACCTAGCTTTTCCCTTCAGAAACTTTGAAAGGTCTGTCCTTTCCCTGTTTCACTTATCGTTAACAGCTTTCAAACTCAGGAAAGAGAGGAAAATTAGCCATTGTTTGTAATCCATTTTTCCAGGAAAGAGAGGAAAATTAACCATTGTTTGCAATCCGTTTTTCTTGGTGTATGAGGAAGCATTACACTTGGCTTTGGCTTTGAAAGAGGGGGGAAAGAAGATTACCGTGGCTCAGTTCGCAGCAAGTGGATTGAATAGTCTTACTGGTGGTGCTCTCATGGTAATGTTCCCTTCCTCACCTTTACCTGCCCAACAGAGCCAAAGGGAGGGATGGTCAGAGTAAACTTACGTAAGATTCTCCTGCTGTTCTGTGGAGCTACCTCACCGACATCATACTCCCAACACATTCTTGCATTGGGTGAGTGAGATCAACACTCGCTGAAGACCAGTCCTACAGAAAGGGCTTGTTTTCAGCCAATTTAATAAAAGAGCAGATAGTTTGAACTGCCCATTTGAAGCAGCCCGGTACTAGCTTGGCTCAACTCTGCCACAAAATGGTAGGATGAGAGCTTAAAGGAAACATCTAAAAGAAGACCAATATACACTAACAGAAAGGAAAATGCATACCACCATTTTCTGGTCTGAGATCCTTCCCACCAAGGCAGGCTAGTGAAAGCTTGGTGGTGAATCTGGAAGGAAGGTCTATGATTTTACACAAGTAGACCTCAACGGAGAAAGTTTATTGCTTTATTTGCCTGGCCATGCTTTAAGCTTTTCTAGGTCTTCCTCTCCTCTTTCTCCGTTCTGCCACTATCATGCCTTGTAAAGAACATTTTGATGGTGGCCCACACAAGCTCATTCCTTGTCAGCTTGTGCTGCCATCAGCACTTCCACAGCTTACAAGACAAGCCACAACAACCTCTAAGGGACAAGTAAAGGACTCAGACCACTGAATGAGACACCAACTATTTGTCTCATATTAGAAAAGCTTGACATCAAAAGCAACTTCCAATTATCCTAGAAGCCAAAGCAATCACACCTTTTAAGTGAGAAATAAAGCTACTATATTGTTATTAATAAGAAATAATATTTCTTACCATTCCTGTAAAAAGTAAATATTGCAAGGTAACAAAAAATGATGTATACTTCATCACCCATATACAGGGGAAAACACCCAGCTTTTGTTTGTCATGAATTTCCCGTAAGACTAATTTAGACTCAGGCTTTGAGGTCCAGAATAAGGTCATAAAATTATTAACTTCTCCCCAGACTAGCTCATGAACTAAGAGCAAATAGATTCCCTCTCCCAGGAAAAATGCATTGTCATTTAAAATACTCCTACTCCAACATAACAATAATTCAACACTGAGCTTTATGAGCTCATTGGGCACATTTGAGTTACAAGCAACATTTTATCTGTATTTCCCTTGGCTGTGTTCCCATTAGACAGAAAAAACCCTCTCACTTGGCATGTACTCTTTGTGATATTCACAAGTTTGCCATTAAGGCCTAAGATGAACTGAAAGCATCCCTCAAGACAGTCTTAGATTAATTAAACCCCATGAAAGATAAGACAGAAACTGGGATTACATACCCCACTATGCCTAGCCCTACATCTAACCACTTTACCAAAGTATCTCACTGAGAACTACAAGTGCGAACTCTTAAAACTGCTGCCCCAAACTCACATAGAGGAGCCTCTTCTCAAATTCCTAACCCCTGATCCACCCAACCATCCCTCACCAAGACAGACTCTACACTGCCATCACTCTCCTTAGAGCTTAATTGTGAAAATAAGAGCCTCCACTTAGTACAGACAATAGAAACAACCCTTGCCACAGAAGAGATTTGTATCATTAGGGAAGGGTGAAACAGTAATGAAACCCCCAAGCAATAAAGAGCAAAGATAAAACACTTGGACCTCTTCCATCATGATTAACAACAACAACAAACTAAAATGACTTTAATCTTGCTATCTCAAAACTCAAAAGAACTATTTACAAGCAACTATCATGAGTGAACCCATCTCTATTGCAAAAAAATGGAACAAGCAGGTGAAAAGCAGATCAGTCTGGATGATAGATGGTCGGTCACCTGTGAAATAAGTCTAAGTTTTCCCTTAATTTTCCTCCACAGACATTCAATCTAGCCCCCATGTAACTCAAGTTACACACAGGTGTAACTCCCAGTTAGGTCAGCAGCTGCAAGATAGGAATGTGCTCAGTAAGTTTTTGAAAACAAATGTTGAACTGCATGCACATCTTTAAGAAGAAAAGGCAAACACCAGTGTGGGAAGAGCTATTTTTCCCCCTTGCCCTACTTTGTCTTGCATTAGACATAGGACTCCTATATGCTCTGGTTTGCAGCTGGTGTTTTAAAATATACCAAAGGGGAACGGGGCAGTTTAATTCCTCAGCCTGTGTACCGGAAAGTCCTACTGCTGTCCCAGTTTAATGTGTTGCCCCACAAGGTTATTAAAATATCATTTGGAGCCCTTGTCTTTCAGCAATGGATAACTTCAGCTGAATGACCAATGATGACTTCAGCTTATTTACATGCTGAATTTTATGTGAATTTGATTTTGAAGTAACTGTTTTTAATACAAACAAGCCTTTGAACTAAAATAAAGGTTTTGCTTAAAATTAAGTAGTGCTTTTATTTTTTACAATTTATAGTGGTGTCTGATAAAAAATGACATTGATTTATTAACTACAGATGCAAGTTTGCTGAAGTTCCTTTTGTATCTGTCGTTGCGGGTTGAGTGTTACAAGCTCGTGTGTAGTGCTTCTCTTAGCTTGCCTGGGGATTTCAAGGAAAGGAGGTCTCTCCATTTCTCCCTTCTCTTCTGCTTCTCTTTACACAAAAGTTGACAGATCCACCCTCAGCCTGAGACACATTTGTTCTTTGCTCTGCCTTATGACAGCTCCTTTGCTCTTATGTCCAGAAAGATGGGCAAGGCTAATGCATTATCTCTTTTTGTGCCTGCATTCTGGGACTGGGAAAATAAAAATTGATTTTAACTGTAAAAATACAGAATTAACACTTGATTTGCCCGTATTTTATAGCATTTTCCCCCAAAGCTTCTACTAGAAGTCAATACCAAACAAAAATTTAGTGTAATCATGGGATACAGCCAATGGGGTACTGCACAGGAAATAAATGTTGTGTTAATTTGACCTTATATGAACAAGACTCTAGTGGAAATGGGATACATGACTAAAGTAGCAGTAGTGATAATTTTCCTTACAGAAAGTTATTTACCATGGATAATAAAAATGTTTGCTTAAATTACATTTGCCATAGCTCACAAAAATCTTTTCAGAAGCACACTTTTTGCCTCTTGTGGAGTGAAAGCTGTTTTGGGTGTAAAATCTCTCCAGTGTGTGGATGGAGAACATACTGCACTGTCTGTACATAACTGTTTTCTGCTGGAGAAGTTCCCTAATATTAGAAGGAAATACTTTGAGAGTGCTTTTACATTTTAATTTTTAAAAAAATCTTAACTGGTGTTTTTTTATGTCTGAAAAGCTTTTTAAAAAAACATCTGTTCCTTTTGTATATAAAAATGTAAGCAATAACAATTATGAGAAAAATATGCCATGCCCCATCATGGGAATGGGGATATCTTTGAAGAAAATATGGAAGTTGCCAAACTGGATTGGTACTCCAGCTGCCTTTTTTGGGGGGATATGTGTAGTTGTCATATTCCCATTATGTCACCATACCATCCATCTTTCTCATCAGAACACCATCCAGTGATGTAGCCAAATGTTTCAGGTAATCTTCCTTTTGTACCTCGAGGGAGTTTGTTCCTCTGCATCTGAATAGGTATAGGGAAAGACACAGTCTGTTTGTGGTCACAGGCAGAGTGTCTTTTCCACTTTTGCATATCAAATTGCAGATGCTTGGTGGAGCAGGTTATTTAGAGGCTGCATAGTGTCAGCTCTACGTGTTCACAAGGAACAGCTCACACTGCTGTTGGAAAAAAACATTTTTCCACTGCAACCATTTCTTTCTTTTCTTGCCCTCTGCATAAAGGCTTGCAAGAGGGCAATGGTTCAAGGAGTCCATGTACTCCTCAGTTCCTTCCTCGCCCTCAGCTGAAGAAAGGAAAGCTACCCATGCAGCTTTAAAAAGGCACTGAAAGAGAGTAGGTTTACATTAGATATTAGGGAAAAATTCTTTACTGTGACAGTGGTGAGGCACTGGAAAAGGTTGCCCAGAGAACCTGTGGGTGGCTCAACCCTGGAAGTGTTCAAGGCCAAGGTGAACGGAGCTCTGAGCAACCTGGTTTAGCGAAAGGTGTTCCTGCCTATGGCAGGGGGATTGGAACTAGATAACCTTTAAGGTCCATTCCAATCCAAACCATTACATGATTCCACGATTCTATACCTGCAGCTGCTCTCTGTGGCCGGCAGGGGGCGCTGTTGGGCTCTGGCGCGCGGGGGGAGCCGGGCGGGCGCCGCCACCGAAGGGGAGTGAGGGAGAAGGGCGCTGATTCCTCCTGTGGACTCACGCTGTCAAAGGCTCTGGCTAGAACTCCCTTTCCTTGTCAATGGATGCAAGCTGCCGCCGGCACGGAGAAGGGAGGAAGTGAGGAGAAGAACAGCCTTTCCCCTCAAAAGTTCCTCTGCAGATGGTACCGGCTTCTCCGATGAAATCCGAGGCAAGTCCTGGCCGCGGGCTGAACAGTGCGTGAGGGAACGCAGGCGAACCGGGGCCAAAGGCAGCTAGATGACTTGGCCGAAAACAAAATGAACCCGGGAGCTCTTTCTCTACACACACACCCTCCCTGAGTAAGGGCAAAAGTAAAGTGCCGTCCCCTGAAGGAAAAAAAATAACCCTCACCTCCCACTACAGTCTTCTGAAGCCATGAGCTTGGAATGTGGGACTATCAGCCAGTCCTTCTGTGTGTGTGTCTCTCACTCTGGCCATCTCCTACCCCCTCCCTCGCTCATCACCTTTCTTTCACAGTGGCAAAGGGAAAAAATTCCAAGCAGGGCTTTTTTTTCTTTAAAACAAGAAATCTTATGACAACTGTCTAAACAGAGGATGAAAAAAGATGATATTAGTGACACGATTTACATTTTCTACTCCAAAATCGAACACTCCATTCGTGTAAACTCGCCCGCAGCTGTCAGAGAATTCTTCCCAGTGAAATGGTTCATCTAGCCCAACGAAGAAAGAAACCCACAAGCAACACTTTGATTTACTTAAATATTATTTTTTATTTTATAGATATTCTATAGACTGTTGATTGTTGATTGTTTATTTCCCAACCAGCCTCGCGCGCGGAGCGGCCGGTCCTGCCCACGGGACGCGCGGGGCTCCTCCGCTGGGCTCGCGGGGGGAACCGCACGAACGGCCGCGCGCTCCGGCGGCGCAGCAGCAGCAGCAGCAGCAGCAGCAGCAGCAGCGACTCTCCCGATCGGCTTTCCGATCGTGCTCGATTTTCCGCTCGCTGTCCCTCTCGTTCTCGCACTCCCTCTCTTCCATCCCATCCTCTCCTTCTCTTCTCTCCCCTCCCTCCGCCTTCCCCGGCCTCTCCCGGCCCGGCTCATCCCGCCGCCCGCCCCTCGCCGGGGCCGCCCCCTCGCCGCCCGTGCCTGGCTCGCCGCGGTCTCACCTCTCGCCCTACCGGCTGCGGCGGTGCTGGGCGAGC
>VZRE01000998.1:0-22626 GCA_013396775.1 Cephalopterus ornatus | reverse complement strand
CCGCTTTTCGATGTTATCTCTTTAGCCGCGGGGGGTCTTAGGAGCTTAGTTCTCTGGAATGCAGCCGAGATGCGAGGCTTTGCCACTTAAATTTGACCGTGTCCCAGGCCGTGCAGGCTCTAGATCCTCGATCTGCAGCAGCTTTCTACCCTCAGCACGGGTAGAAGGATAAGGTGTAACTCACGCATGTGGCAGAGTGGGTGTCAGTTCTTTTCCGGGCCTACAGAGTTTCAGCCTCCCGTAGGCAGCATTCGGTGGCACATGTTCCTGACTATTGTTCATAATCTTGTCAAAATACAAGAATTTCTTCAGTCATGCCTTTTGTCACTGAACTTTGACAAATAAAAGACATATTTGAAATGCCATTCAGGACTGAAATATCTACAAGATAGTTCTGATACCTCTTTTATTTTTTAAACACTGAAAGTGTTTCCATTTTAAAAAATGGAAACCTCTTAAACCATGTGTTCCTAAACAACTTCTTCCTTCACAGTGATTAGCTCTGAGATTCAGAGCTAAATTCAGAGCTAAATTCAGAGCTAAAACTTCAAAAGTGGTTGTAACAATGAGGTGAATTTTCCTTCATTCATATTACACTCAAGATTTCATGGTGCTGCAGCTGTTCTGAGCTTCTCTCTTGCTTGAAATCTAGAGTTCACACTAACATCCCCCTACTGCCAAAGACAGTGTTAACTCGATTATGACTTTTAATAAGTATTGTTCATCATGAGTGGGACTTACAGACATACCTGAGGAGGTGTATGAATGTTTCTTCAAAAAGATATCTATTTAAGAAAGTCTTCACCAAGCTAGTGCTAAAGCTTACGTTTTTATTTTCCAGTAACTCTTCCAAAAATACACAGAAAAAAAAATAAATAGTCCATAATTAACTGGCTAAATTTTTTCTCGTTGTGGTCACATAGCTTGCAGCCTTTAGTAACATGAACATTACAAACCGAAAAGGTCACATTAGTGTAGAAACACACATACTGGAAGAACTCACTACCATTTACCTAGCCTTAAAAGCCTGAGATCTAGTCTGCAAAATTTTGTATATATCACTCATGCTATAATCCCAGATAAAAAAGACTTTTTTAAATGCAATATATTGAAAAGAAAAGCCTTTCGTAAAAAATGGACTGTATTTCCTGAATATATTGCTAGCTTAAAATAGTTACTGCATTTGTGTTACTGATGATTCTATGGATAAGGAGCAGTATTCTTTATCCATAGGATAAAGTCAGAATATGTGGGCTTTCACTCAAGATTACGTCAAAAAGTTGTGTGCTACCTTATTCTCTCAATATTCCCAGCTTGTGAGGTGGTATAATAATGCTAGAATTACTAGAATGTTGCACGACTCATTTTATTAATGTAAGTAAGGAATTTGTTATATTCTTGCATGAAAAAGTGTAGAAGATTTTTATTGCTTAGCTGATACTCTAGCCTCTAATATTCTGGCTAGTAATTCTTGAAATCACTTGTGAGAGTAAAGTGAAAATAGTAACAGTCCCCTTTCCTGAATATTACCTCTGCCCTAAACAGAGTATTAGTAAACAGGATTTCTACATTTTAGAGACACTAGACAAAAAAGACCAATTGTATGTCATTCAAACTGCTATTTCAACCCACATCTTCTGTGTCAGGAATATGTGGAATCACACATTGATCCAGGCTTTTAGGTCAGAGTAATGAACACCTCCAGAACCTTGTCTAGGTCAGCATAGTTTCTAAATGAAGGACGATAAGGTAGAGTGATCAACCTCTATATTTCTGAAATGAAGAACTCTGATGGCCAAGTTTCGTTACTTTCTTTCATTATTGTTTGGAAAACGAAATCCAAACTCCACTAAAGACAATAATAGTTGCATTATTGTTTTCAATAAAGCAGATCATCAGCCAAAATTTTCATGTCTCAATGCATAGTTACTAAAAAGATGCATGCCAAGAATCATAGAGATTCATTAAGTACAAGTTTCTGCCTATTAGTTACTTTGGGTTTGGTGTTGTTTTTAAATACAATCCTCACGCCAAGTAATTCAAGAAATTAAATTCCATCAATCAGATTTTTAAAGCTTCAGATACAAATGTTTTGGAGTTTCAAATTTGCATTTATATTGTATTAGGAATACCAGTTTGCTGATCTGTCACATTAGTTGAGGACAGGAAGCAGAAGTAAGTTGTAACATAATGAAAAAGGATTGTACACATTTTTGTTACTTGCAGCACAGAATTAATGGAGAAAATGATTGTGCAATTTGAATCATTTTAAAGAAATTGTATTATTTTAAAATACATTTAAAGAATATTTAAGAATAAATTTCATACAGTTTAAGCAATCTGTTTTTTAGCCCACTGAAGTGTGAATTTGGAAGTACTAACATATAGTGTACACCCACTTGTTCATTATTACCTAGTAGTTTTGTATTGTATCCCGTGTGAAGGTTTATGACATTCTGATTCGCGTGTCCCAGAGACAAAAAAAAAAAAAAAGCACCTTTTTCTGTGAAGCTGAACATCCTTAAGACCAGCTATCAATTTTAAAAAATGTTAAAGTATTTAAGGCTATAGCTACCTCAAATGTGAAACAGATTACTTATTCCTGGAAGTACTACATTGTGACATTTTGTAAATAAAACACACTGTAACTCCACGGAAGAGCTGTAATTCTGGGTCACTGCAAGGAATTTAACTCAGAGTGTACATTTTTTGTCTGCACATGGAGGAATTTGCATAGAAGGTGTTGTGTTTCTGAAATTTGTGTCAGTAGATTGCAAGGCATAAATAAACAAATGAAAAACAAAACCTGTTTTTATGGAGACTGAAGTGTTGTGTAAATGGTGTTGTTATTCACAGCACTGACCACTAAAAATTTTTTGTAATATCCAGTGTTGTATGAATTAAGCAAAGGAAAAAAAAAAAGCAGAAAGACTGATGGAATAACTCACTTTAAATAAGAGATCAGACAAAGGTAATGTTTTTAAATCCTTGTTTGTTTGTGATTTATCAATTTTTGGGACATAATTTAATTTTTTGAATTCATTTGCTATGCTCCTACTAATATATATGTGATTTTGTATCCCAGATCACTGAATGCAATTTTTCACACCATATGACTGTTCACCTTTAGATGAGAAGTGTCATAACAGTGTTGTTCCTTAGATAAATCGTAAAATATTATACTTTTTGAAATTTTGGTCCTTATGTCCAAATAAAAGTAGAAGTTTTATGAAATGGTTGTAAGAAAATCAATTTTGTGAAAATTTATAACAATTGTCTGTCATGCTCTGTCTCATGAATATATCTTTGTTTATCCAAATGCTTATGAAAAAATATTATTAATATTTTGGTGTTTGCTTATGATTACTTATCTAATATAACTCCTCTCGAATACTGACGATTAATTAAAAAAATGTAATGGAGAAGTCAGCATGGAACAACCAGTGGGTCACAGGCAATTATGCTGTGGAACTCCTGATGGTGAAAGTTATTACCTGATGGAAGAAGGAGAAGCACTTCTTGCTTTGCTTCAGATTGTTTAACAAGATGCCTTCTCACCAAATCCAAAACAGGATTAAAGAGAATACAGAGTCCTTTAAATACTGATACAATATAAAATAATCTAAATCTGCCATCAGACATCACTCAGAAGTAGGGAGAGGTAGCACACATCACACTTCTACAAAAGAGATGTGTTTATCTGTGCTGGGAAGACCTTGCAAATGTTTGCAGTTGGAGAGCAAGATATAAATAAGAACACTGACTGTAAAATATGAAGAAGTCCTTCTATATTCAGTGATAGTGTGGTCTCAGTTGCAGTGCAGTTTCTGGTTTGGGATGTAGCAATTCAAGAACATTAAGACACTAATGAAGAAGCTCCAGAAAAGATCAAAAAGACTGTGGCAAGGTTTGAGGAACAAAGGAGAAGAGCTGGGAGTTACTTAGTGTGAAAAATGAAGACAGGGGATCATGCAGGTGTAGTCTTAAAACACTAAGAAGCTGCAGCAAACAAGAAAAGTACAGTAGGTTTTCCATGTTCACAGTGAATAGAACAAAAAGCAGTGGTGGTCTTCAATTGCAGTAAGGAGGATTTAGTTTCAGTATGGGGGAGGAACTTCCAATGATGCAAGTAGAGACAAATGGAATGGAGTGTGTGGGGCAGCAACTTGGTTACTAAGAAGAGGTTGGGTAAATCTCTTAAGGCTGTATAAGTGTAAGTGGACTTAATTTGAGGTAGGACCATAAATTTGACGAGCTCTTGAACACCCATCAGCCATATGTTTCTGTGATGCAGAACTAGATGAGAGGAGGAAAAGAATAAATATAACTTTCGTATTAAAATGCCTCCTGTGAGTTATCTCATTTCTCTGTCATAAAATGTTCTTAGGTGAAGATCACAAATGCCAAAATTATATGAGACTGTTAAATTATTATAAGTAACAGATGCAGATTTACCATACACAGATCTAAACTAAGTGCTTCTTGTCTTGATATTCCTCCAGTGTTTGATATGAGAACAGATTTCTACCACACAATAGGAATTTAAATAGAGTTGAAATAAATATTTCTCCTTTTTTTTTTCTCCTAGGAGAATGACAAATAGTTGTTCCCAGCAGTAATGTAAGTCTATGGGTTTGACCAGAAAAAATATTTCAACCTTTTTTTTCTCTATCAGATCTAAGTAAAACTAAAGAAACATAATTAAATGTTTATTAGGATACATTAGGTTTATTAGGTTTATTAAGACATTTTAAAAGAAATGTGGGAGGCCTATTACAAAAAAATACAAAAACCAAACCAAACCAAACCAAACCAAAACCAAACCAAACCAAACCAAACCAAAACAAACCAACCAAACAAACAAACAAAAAAAACAGAAAAAAAGAAAATATGAGAAAACCAAGTATACAGAAAAGTAAATACTAGTATACAGAAAAAATAAAAAATTTAGGGTCATTAAAAAAACCTAGTATGATTCATGGACTTCCCTTTTACTAATTTGTTAATTACTTAAAGGTAATTTTCATATGGTAAGTCTGTGACTCATTTATTCAGAAAGATGTGACACTAGACATTAGAGAAATCTTCATCAATAAAACAGCAGAGAGAAATGAGAAACAAAAAAAAGCTTACTGATCATGTAAAAAGTATAAATTTCTACTTTCCTTTATTGAACAAGAATGCATACAAGAAGAGTCGAAAACTGAATTGTGTCACAGATGAGACTAAGAACTGCAACTGAATAAAATCTGGGGGTTTAAAGGTCTATTGTGTCGTAAAAAGTGACATTAATAAATAAGAATGCGACTTATGTCACAGTTGTCAACTACAATCAAGCATTTCAACAATGATTCCAATTTCCAGTGTATCTTAGAAATACAGGTTATATGCTGTATGACAGTAAAGAAACAATGTCAAAGGACAACAAAAAAAAAATTAAAAAACTATTAATTTCATGTTTGGCAAGACTAAAAACATAACAGAAAATGGATAGTATTATCACCAATAATTTATGAGTTTTGCAGCATAAATCCCATTACAAAAACTTTAGGTGTGAGAATAAATACAAAAATTCAAAACCACTGCTTATAAAGTAAAGCTACAAACCAATGCTTTCAAACAGCACTGTTATTTCTGCATTAGAGATAACATTTGTGTTTAAATATAGATCTCGGGAATGGGATCTCTATTTAACATTTACATCTGTGTAACTGAAGCTTTGCTAAATGACTCACCAGAAAAGCTGCCAGACTTCTCATTTAGTGGTAGCAAACCTCTTCTAGCAGCTAATGTTACATAACTTGTCTTCAACTTACCTCTTAAATTCAGAAAATGAAGAGGAAGAGAGGAACTGAACTCAGCACCGATGTGGATGCCTCACATGCGGTAGCATTGACCTGACATGCATTGCAATGAGAAACTTTCCAAGGATTGTTGGGTTTTGTGTACAAAATAAACAGTAATTTTTATTATACAGATTACAGGATTTTAATTTTCAAAATATTTATTTTTAAATATCTGTTTTCTGGCCGATAAGGGCTCAGAAGGAATGGGAGTCACCACAGCTAAAACTGCTATTGCAAAAATTTAGTTCTGGTAGGTACCTGGTAAAATCAGACAGCCAAGTAGCTGCACAAGCCAAGTGATTTAACCTCTCAAGAAGGAATATTTCATGTGAAAGACATATTATTTAAATGTGTTTATTAATTTAGAGATAAAATAATAAAAAATATAATTATAATATATGGTATTATAGTGGACATTATATAATTGCACAATATATGTGATATAATGATATAATTATAATTTATAATACAAAATATAATAAAGTAATAAGATAAAAAATAGAATAAAAATAATTTGGAAATTTGAATGGGTTTTGAAATTTGATGAAACTGTTGCTAAACTTGGTAGTAGAAAGATTAGCTCATGCTGCTGGTATGCGAATTCCCAAAATCAAAGTCTTGACATTTTTATACCGAAGCAGACAGACTTATTCACAACTGTCAAATGCCATGAAGTCCACATTTTGGCTTCAAACTTTAGGAAAGAGTAAGTTATACAGAATAAGATACACAAAATGTTATCATTTGTGGCACACGAGGGGTGTCTCTATCTTCATTTTACCAAAACTGCTCAGCTGTACAGCACAAGTTATCCACAGTTTTCAGCATAGTGGGAGTTCATAGCGGGGCAGCCCCGAACACACTCATTTGCACAAGGTACTGTTTTATAGTCCCATGCCATAGCTACGAAGAACAAAAAATATCTTATCCTACATTCACTGCATGCCTGTCCATCTGCATCAGTGGTAGTGGGGCCATTTTGTAAAACTGGCACACCTGACATTTCACTCTGTCACATTGCAATTCTCTATTCTAAGGATTATTTTCTCCTGCAGTCATCAGTGTGTCAAATATATATTTAAAACATATTTATTCTGTCTCTGAGCTAAGAGACCACAAAATAATGCGTTTACCAGTGAATTGATTGATATAGATAAAGGTTACCACTGTCAGTGCCAGCTCTTCTGAGTTTCTGTATGTCACCAGATAAAAACATCTATGTGCAGTCTATAAACTCATACTTACAAATGTAAATTTTAATTATATTGTAATGCCAACTCAGTCTCTGGAGATGTAAGGCTTTGGGGGTTCATGGGATATCCCAAGCAGGAAGAAGTCATGGTTCAAAGGGATGATGATTAGTTCTTAAGAAGCTCAGTGTGAAACACCAGTTTGTCCTGCAAAACATATCTAACTAATAATCTGTCAGTAAGCTGAAATGAATTCAGACCACAGATAAACAAGTAAATAAAAATATAAATTATATACCTTCTAGCATTTATTATATATTATTATAATATCTATATTATATTGTTATATATAATTTATATAATTTTTCTATTTGTGTGTGTGTGTGTGCGCATGCGTGCGTGTGTGTAGAAAAAACCACCTCAGTTTTTATATAGACAATGGGGTACTTCCACTCAGCAGTCCCCACTGGGACTGCATTTCAGAGCCATCTATCTCTGCTGGCTTTGCATGGACCCTGTTAGGCCTACCAGCAGGTATTAATGCCTGTGCTTCCCAGTGAAAAACAGCTGGAACACAGGAGTCATGTTGTCTTGAATGTAACAGCATAGTATTGCTTACAAGGTCCTGCTCTTTGGTCATGGAACTCTCCCTGCATCTACAGCATTTTATTTAACTTAGATACATTGACTATGGATAGCTGAAAGTAAACTGTACTTGCTCTGGACTGTAATATTTGACCCTGAATACTGTGAATGACAATAAACATGGATAGTTTTGACCATAAAAAACTTCATAGATTGAAGAAGATTTTCAATTCCCTATCTATTTAGAAAGGTTCTATAAATTTTATAGTTCTGGTGAAATATAATGAATTGTAAAGGAAATAGGAACTCTGTCAGTAGTATTATAGTTCCTTTATCTCCAGTCTCTATCAAGGTTATTTATTTCTGTTTTATTCAATAACTATCACATACAACAAGTTACACAGCAGCTAGACAGCTAGTAATGTATTTTACATTTCTGTATTTGAAGGGAGAAAAACTGTTCCTACACAAAAATCACCACAAAAATGTATGGTAGAGGGTGGGTTTTTTTACATTAGAAAACATCCCACATAAAAATGAGTAGCTGCAGCAGCAGCTACTCAAATGTCAAAATTAACTTTGAGTTACTTTTTTATGATGCTACAACCCTTACTGTGAGAGAGATTTCAGTAGGGTAAAACCTGAAAACATCCAGACTACCAATATTCCCAAGATTTTGGATGTATTAGATTGCAACTGAAACTACTGCCTTGCCCTTGCTCCTGCAGAAAAAAAGCAGAAGATACTTAATGAAATTCTTATTTTTATGCAAAACCCACCAAAAAGTAAAAAAATACTAACTAATACTTACAAAGCAATCACAGTTGGACAGAAAGTAATATAATTCTTTCTCTAGTACAGTTGAAACTAGCTTTCATTTTCTTAAGGATCACAGAAAAATATATTTATAAACTGTAAATCCCACCTGTGGAAGAAGCTACCATAATACTCAGAGTTTCTTAGTTCTCCTGTAAGATTTAATTGCTGCTTGAACAGTGTGTCACCCCTCTGCTTCAAAGGATTTAAACATAAATTTATATGGCAGGACTCAAGGCAAAATAGGATTTCTATAACTGAATTAATTTAGGAGTGATTAACACTTCATCTGATTAAACAAAAAACTTTTGTGTTTGCTAGGAAAAGGGGATATAAAGGACATAAAGAACCTTTTTTGAGGAGTTCCATTAGGCTCGCAAAATAGTAAGATTTATGTCACACTAGGCAACAGAGGATTCTTCTATGGAAGCAACATGTTATTAACCATACCCATCTGAGGATGAATTTTTTTTTTTTTTGGAGGCGGCAGATCTTACTGACATAAAAGGCTTTGCAAAGGAAAACAAAGACACACGATGTATTTAAGGAAGTTTCTCTTACGCCTCACAGTCTGCTATGCCCAGGTCTGGGATCTAACCTAACTACTTCTGTATCTTTAATTTTCCTGCTTCATGGAGGCAGACTACTATGTTTAGATGCAACAAGTACCACATTCCTGCTATTACAAGCTTCAGTAGGAACCAGTTCATCAGTTTTTACTGAGTTTTACTTTTTGGGTTTCTCTTCTTATTCATTCCAGCTTCTATCATGTGCTTCCACACCACACACTACCTTTGTGTTTCAATTACCGCTTTGGTTCTACCAAAAGCTAAATCAACTGTTTGTGTAGCTGTTTTGCATCTAAACGACAGTTTAAAATATTGATGTTTAGGGATTAAAAAAATAAAATCTCAGTTTTCACACTTTTTTCCCCAAAGCAGTTAATAATTTTGGCCAGATGGCAAAATGGACTATGTTATTTTGCACAAGTATTATCAGCATCTGCTATCAAATTGTAATTCGGTAATTCAGGACACATATTTTAAAGAGACTTGGCAGCATTGTGCAATTATAATTCTGTCATGAAGAGTCTGTCAAGAATTAGGAGAACAATTATTAATCTCTTCAAAATTCAGTTTGTTTCAAACTGAATGTATTGACGTCATTTTGGCCATGATCTTGAAGATATAATAGGTTTGGGATTTTTAGTCTTATAGTTTTGTAGACAAGGATAATCTCTCCTTTTCGTGGCAATGTGGTAAATTGTATATAATGGCTGTTGATTTTCATGACAGATAAATTTACAGATATGATATCTGACAGAAGAAAATTCATGGAATTCACAACTGGTTTCAAGAAATCGTTAGTGTCCAAAGAGGAATAAACTATTCAGACTTACTGCCAAATACTTCATCAGAAAGCTCGTGGTGGTTCATATTTAACACAGGTTTCTCAAGTACAGTTTCAAACATCTGTATGTGGCACTTAAAATATTTTTTACATTATCTAGGGGGCCACAGAGCAAAATTTGAGAAACAGTAAGTATATGACACGCAAACCACACAAACCTTTTGCCTGGACACCTCAAGATTTCCACAAAAAGTAAAATGCATTGCAAAGGAAAAAAAAAAGCAAGCAGCATTCTCTGTCTGTCCTGTTTCCAATCAAACCATGTTAAACACTAGATAAATCAAACAAACAGAAAGACAGAAATTATTGATTTGTGAGAGTGTCTATAAGACAGAGGTTTCAAGGCTTAATGTGAAATCAAGAAAACTATGTTTCCATGTTGAAGAGCAGCAATTTTGAAAGATTTTTATCCTGACATATTTAGTCACATGAATAGATTATTTGAGGTATAGAAGATATGTGATTCTTTTGAGACATACTACTGAGTGGAATAAGGAGAAAACTTGGAAAACTAATATATCAGACTTAGTTACTTCCACTGTGTCTCTGTTGTTTCTTAATACTTTACTAAAGAAATCTTTCCAAGGATATTTCATGGACAGACTTTTAAAGGAAATCATAAGGATGGGGGCACTTAGTATATATATTGAGAAAATCAGTAAAATTTAAACTAAAAACCCCAGAGTTGTATTAAAAGACTTTGACAAGATTGGAATATTTATGGTTATAAGGAAAAGGCATCTTCTATAGTTAAAAGCTTGCATATGTACTTATTAAACAATTGTTTCAAAAGAATAGATGAATGCTTCCTAGTGTTGAAGAATTCCATTGAGTTTCCAGTTTTATGACTACCCATCAAGATATTTTACTGTGATTGATATTTTATTAACCACATAGACCAAGGCAGTGAAAGTTAAAGATCAAAAAACCTGAATGTAATATTACCATTGTCTTGAATGTATTTAGATATTATTTCATCTTGTCTTTAAGAACATTTGAAAATAGCTTCTGTGGAAGAGAGAGAAATGTAATCTATGATGTATTTTCCATATTCTGTGTTCAGAATCTGATTTATGCCTTAAAATATGGGTTTATCACATGTTAAAACCTCCTAGGTTGATAGAAGTTTCCATCACATTGAACGTATAATGATATCTTTCATAAGCTGGAAAAGAAACCCACAATCATTTCAACATTCATATGTCAAAGGTATATAAAACGGAAAATGTATAAAGAAATAAGTGTTCAGAGAAAACACAGCTGGTGGGGTGATTGTGTCCATTGTATATAACTGTTGAGCCTAAATGTGCAAGCCTGAGCTTATTTCCATGACAAATACATAAAAAAATTCCATGCGTGCACCTTTTAAATACTTAGAAATTGCCATGAGGCAGGACCAATGATTAGTAGGATTAACTCTATACTGTTTAAAACTGAGTGAAGTCAGAAATATCATTAGACTTTATTAATTATGAAGTGTCTCACCTTAGAAACAATAACTCTGGAAATACTCATTTCAGAAAAAAAGAGAGTTCAGTAATATTTTTATGCACTACCTATATTAACAACAGTACTTTAGCACATCATTAAAACACAATTATATTTTATTGTGCTTATTCTCAGAAACTCTCATATCTGTGACTGACTAATGTACTGGCAGAAATCCTATGTTTAGTACATATCATTCCTTTGTGTGTGTCATACTGAGGCAGCTCTTCTCTCTGCCATATACCCTGTATAATTTTAAACAGAGTATTAATTTATAGAGATCCAACAGGGGAAATAACTGAAGGAAAAACAGACTAAGGATCTAGTAATGGTCTGTAGAAATTATTAGATCAGACTGCAGAAAGAGCAATTTAATATTATTTCTTGTCCCCTGTAAGGGAATGTAAACAATACCTCTGACACATGTCATATGTTCAAGTTAATTAGTGCCCTCGTGCTTGATGTAAATACAATATATTATCCTCACTCAAACTCATCATCATATTGCCAGCTTGTGTTCTCAATGCTAACCTTGCTCTTTCCTGCCTTAGAAAAAAATGTAGTTAAACCCTTCCGATTACCAGAAGACTAAATTTGTAATTGTATATATTTAGCTGACATCAAGACTTTTCAATATTTCAGCTCATTCCATCCTAAATGAGATGATTCAGAGGAATGAGTCTCTTTCTAAGGATTCTCATTCTATCTCTTATGAAACTATATAAAGTGCATTCAACAGTGGTTTAAAATACAGAAAAAATTGGACCTTATAAAAATTGGATCACAGTTATTAGCTTGTGGACAAGGGAGGTAAGCTATAAAAATTTCTGAAGGAGTAGATCTAAGGAAGAAACAATTCTAAAAAGATTTATAAATAACAGTGGACGTGCACCTCCCAGTACTATGCTGCAGTGTGGTTTGCTAAAGCATCCTCCAACTATAGAAACTGCACAGGTTTTACCCCTTTATATCACCATGATGAGGCATTTACTGGAAAGCTGACAGTTCCGTTGTTCGTACTTTAAAAAAAATATTTCACAATTACAAAGGGTGTAGAAAAGTGATAGAGAAATGATTTGAGGTTTGAGAAAAGCCTTATAACAAAAATCTCTGATAGCTTAATAAACTAAGCTTGTGAATATATTTAGCAAACAGAAGACTGAAATATAATTGTAAACTGTAGTGTTTTCAAAGATGGAAAATCTTAGATGCTTAATGATATAACTCTTGATGAGAGCTAATGGTTATGTATCAGAGTCAGATACATCTATATGAGAAAAAAAGAAATGGATCCTTTTCAGAAATTAGGATCATTAACCTGTGGAAGATCTTAATGAAGGAAGCCAGTGGTTGTTTGTTTCTAGACTTTGATTATCCAGCTAAGTGGGACTACTCTGAAAGCATTTTCAGTCTCCTAGTATATTTAATAAAAAACCCTGTTTCTCAGAGTCTTTATTTCTGGTGATTTTTTCCCCTGATATTTGCCTCTGTGATTTTTTCATACTTCTTTTTTATTTGAATTACTAGCCCCTTCCTTTTTTTTTTTTTCCCCATTCATTTCTTTAGCATCCTTAATTGTTTGCTTCAGAGAATATATTTGGTCAAACTCATCCTCTTTCTCACTACAACATTGAAAAATCTAATCTTCCTTTCTGGCCCCACCTTAATTCACATTGACAAAAAATTTCTTTCCCTGATGGTCAGATCAAGGAAGACCATTATGACTTCCTTCTTACATTGTTTTCTTGGAAACTTGAAATATTTCACCATATTTCCACACATTGCCCTATGTTCATGTCTTCACATGATCAGCAGTGAAATCTTATCAGATGATCCCACAATTTCATCAGATGTCAGCAGAAGAAGTGACCCAGCGCAGGAAAAGTCCCTATGAAAGGCTGCGTCTTTTCGCACGTTACCTTAAGTCATATGAGACCAATGCCCTTAAATAAGAGATGTAGAATGTCATTCTCCACCCTCCCAACTCTTGTTATTGGTTTCACCTTAAGACAGAATGCCTGCTGCTCTTTTTATCCCCACAACAAAATATAGTTCTCAAAATCTTCGCTGCTATTGACATAAGGCCTGTTTTCCCTTCCTCAAGGTTCCCTGTTCCCCTCTTCTTGTATTTTAATAATCTGCTTTCTATCCTATTTCTTAACCTATGTGAATTTACCCCAAAAAAGACTGCCCACAAAAGCGGTTTTCACCTGAGTTTCCATCAAATTTTCGTTGGTTTTGATTTGCCCTTTCAATACAAGAGAAATAAGCAGCATTAAAGGATGGTCAACAATGTCATCATTTATCAAAACCAAATATTTATAATCTCAAATTATTCATGCACAGCATTGGTTTTATTACATTATTTAATAGACTGAGGTATATTTGAAATGCCATGGTGAATGTTACTGAAAATGTCAGGCTAAATGATATATTACTGCCTTCTGGCTTTAGATACTATAAATGATGCACTGAATTGTGTATAATACCTAAGAAGAATCAGCAATTATTTCAATAATTTTAATAATTTACAAAGCCTTCTAGCGGTGCAGATTAGATGTTGAATACAACAGTGATTTTGAAAATGGATTTGAGAGATTTGGTATCTTTTCCTTGTAAAAAAACAGAAAATTCTTCTCTAGTCGAGGTAAAATAAGATATACCTATGTTATGCTCAGAAAAAAAATCCTGCACAGTGGAAAATAACAGTATCTCCTGAGCAAGATGAGGGAAAGATACAACATCTGAAGAGGTTATATTAACCACTAGTTAGTAGCAGTCAAGATTTCAACTGCTGTGTCCAGAAGAAAAGAAACATTGCAATGTCTTTGGAGCTCAAAAAAACAAAATGCTGTATTTTAGTGTACCTAGATAGCTACAGATATATATAAATATATATATATTTAGAATGAACTATTTTATTTTATGTTTGTGGCATAATTGGTGGGGATCATAACTGTTTTGGATGTGACATTTTTCTGGAGAGAAATTGTTCATAAAGAAAATGTTTAACTCAGAAGCCAACACTAACCATTTTCTTAGGGCAAGTACTGGGATTTTCATTTGTTTTAATATTTCATCAGTGTTGTTAGTCAGAGCATATTCTGAGATTTAGGGATTAAAGCAACTATGCTATTCTATTTTTTAAAAAATTGTTAATGAAGGTGTATCATATACTTTAACTGTTCTTGCATATTGATTAAGACTGATTCTTCCTTAAAATTAAAATGGTCAGTTAAAATGGTTTTGGTCCATCATCTTTTTAAAGAAAAATCTACTTGAGGAAAAAATTGGTAATGGTCAGAGGAGAGAGAGAAAATTCAGTTCAGGGTTAGGGGGTGAAGTGCAGGGCTAAACACAAATTTCACTTCAGTAACAGTAGAAAAGGGAACAGACTTCTTTTAAGTCTTTTTAATGTTCTCTGGATAACTTTTGTCAAAGATTATTCTTTTCCTCTGACTTATTTACCACTAATAATCTCTTATTAAACAACTGCTACGACTGGACTACCAGTTGGTATGAAACGATTTATTAATTCAAAGGATTTACATGGTACAGGAACCTGCCCCTCTACAGTTTGAATCATCATAAGGACTAATCAGCCCTTTCAACAGAGGAAAGAAAAATAGCAGTGATACTGAACTTGAAAATAACAAAAAAAAAAAAATTGTGTGGCTTTCATTGTACATCTCTTCCAGGCAGTATTTTCCATCTTTACTTTCCTCTAGATGACTACTGCAGCAGAAAACAAAATCAGAGTAGAATATTAATGCTAATCCTTCTCTGGAAGAGACACTGTATGAATGAGGCTACAGGGTTTATCTCAAAGTTTCTGATCTTCAGCAGGTTTACTACCAACATACTCACTTGCTCAATAAAAATAATTTTTCTTCATCTCCTTTGAAAGATGCCTAACATTTGCTATTTTTTCTCATATATTTTCATAACCTTACCATATGTTCAGCTCCAGGTTTTTATTGTTCATCTCGATAACACATCTCTGGATATTCCTTCCATTCAGTCCTTCTTCTCTTACCTGGTCATAATGAAAAAAAGCATACCAGAAAGCAGAAATGCAGTTTTCCATACATTTTTGCAAATAAAGCATGGTGTCTGAATGCTTTTCATCAGATTTCCCTGTATGCCTTGTAACAAGAGCTGTTGGTATTTTCAGCTTTGCCCAATTCTTGCTGTAAAAATCTCTCTCAAACATTAATAATTGTTTTTCACCTTTTCAAATGTTTTTTTGCCAACATATGGAACATCATCTGGTGGCATAAGATTGTACATAAATTTCAGAATAAATTTCTGCTCTGAGCAAAGCTGGAATAATGGCAACAGCATCCCATTTCACTCTTTGTTGACTGACTCAGCAGACTAGATGCTGAATTTATAACATTTTTTTAAGGAAAAAATGAAATTAAAATTTAAAATCAAAATATATAACATTTCTTAGACTATGTTGGAAGGAAATATTTTTCTAAATAGAATAATCAAAATTTTTCTCTCTTTTTTTCTTTCTATCTAAAATGAATTTCATACACTTTTAGCTTTGAATTTCACTCATCTCACCTCTTTCCTGACCTAAGCTATTTTTGCTTTCTGAGTTTATCTGTTTCAATTGTTTATGTATGTTTAATTCATTCCCTTAAATGCATGTCTTCATGTGCTTTTACCTTTAATCTTTAGTCCCTGCACAAATTAGGGTCTTCCTTTTAACACTGTTTTTCGTTGTCTTTATCTCCGCTCCTTCTTTCTTACTGCCACTTGCGTGTCCCTACTTTTCATCTGTTTTTGTATTCTGATGCCGTTATTGATGACTTTTTTCTCCTTTTCTAATAATGAAGTGAATTTCATATGCTGATCCTCACAAAACAATTTGCATGTTGTCACTCCACTATTTTGCAAGCTGGGCACTGGAACAGGCTCCTTAAGGCAGTGCTCACAGCAACAAGCCTGACAGAGTTCAAGAAGCATTTGGATGATTCTCTCAGGCCCATGGTGTGTCTCTTGGGCCTGGTCCTCTGCAGGGCTAAGGGCTGGACTTGATGACCCTTGTGGGTCCCTTCCAACTCAGCATATTCTGTGATGTTGTCATTTCATGAAATATTGCTCTCTACTTATTTTTGCTTTCAAATAATGGTTATCCCTTCATTTCACACCCTGTATTAGGTATACAAAAAATCCAAATGTGAAAAGACTCTCTCTTTTCATCTCCTAGAACCTAATAGATGATTAGGATAAGTATTGACAGCACATGTTCTTTATAAATTAGTCATGAACTTTTTGTGAATCTTGACTTCTGTGTAGAAAATCGGAAGAAAATCCACCCACCTTATGGCTGCCTTAATGTGTTGGTAAATTGAAAATTCTGACATTCACCTGCACTTCTCTGTTCTAGGGTTTTTTCGTTTCTTACTTAAGACTTTTATCTAGCATAGGATATTGTTAAAGTAAGGAAAATTAACATTTGTATTGCTACTAGTGTGACAGCTAAAATACGTTGTTTTTTTCTACGTCAAAGGACAATTTTGGTGAAATTCTGAAAAAAATACATCAATGTTGAATGAAAATAAACCACCATGACTTTACAAATTCACATGCTTTTGCACTTTTATTCAGGTGCATTGCTTGATATGTAATGAAAGCTTCACATCTGAGAAGGTTAATCCTCATCTCTCTAGAATATTTATTAAATAAAAAAGTGAGTAAAGCCCAAAGGTGAGACTTGATGGGATCACCACAAAAAGAGTAAAAGTCATGCATGCAGTATTCTCTGAATAGGATATGTTTTGTTTTAAGACTTTTTTAGCTGTCAACTGACATTTTACTGTCTCCATTTTAAAGTGGATGCTGGTGAATCAAATATTGGTTTTGGCTCACAAAGTGGCTCACATCCATTGTGAGTAATTATTTATATGCTGTCATTTAGTTTGTGCAGTATGACATATCTCCATATGGCATGCACGAAGAATAATAAAGCTTAGACAAAATAGGTTTCTCTTGCTCATTTGATAGATTTTTTTAAAAGGTTAAGTGAAGGCCATTTGCACTAAATATCTTATGAGGTTTCCCTTTTGTAGACTCATCTACAGCATTTCAAATCTCTCTGATCGAAATACTTCAAATTCCTTACTTCTGAATGAAAAATCTGAGCAATCGAGGTCTAAAATTTGGTACAATATTTATTTGTGCAGAGACTGGACTAATTCATAAGACTTTTAAGGAAGGCTTAGCATAGCATGAATTAATCTCTTCTGTGCAAGCCAGTTCTGTAGGGAAACTTCTGAGTCTGTAGCTTTGTCTCTCCATACTAGCCAATAACCTGTCCTGGACCAAGGGACCTGAAGGCAGTTGAATCATGTTTTTTCAGACTGTGATTTCTAAAGCAAAGGTAGGTCCAGTCTGGCTATCCTACTTTGGGACAATTCCACGCAAGGACCAAAAAAAAAAAAATTTTGGGACTAAGGTGCAATGCAAATCATATATAATTTTCCCTTCCTTTCTATCTGCTATGAGAATCTGTCACATTTGTTTTGATAGTCAAAACTAATTTTGTGGAAACCCAGGGAAAGGTAGGGGGAGATGAGGGGTGGGGTATGAGGGTGGAGCACATTTTGGACCTATGTAATGCCCGAAAAAAATAAACAAAAGCCATTTAATCAAAGCAACTAGCTATACTTAGCTAGCTGAAGCCAAAGAGTACTGAAGTAGAAATCTTGATAGCATATATATCCTAAACTTGTGCCAATTCTTGGCAAGAAGAAAGACAGAAAAGACAGAAAATAATGAGGAAGGAAATTGTTGAGAGGTTGATGACTTAGAACTTCCTTCACTACATGAAATCCTCCAAGTCAAGCTCTGTGTTGAATTATATACAGTATTATAAATGCAGTACAATAACTGCTAAAGAAAACATTCACATCATAACAAACAAAAAACCATGGCCAAATTGACGAATTCAGAATACAGCTTAAACCAGGAGGAAAACTTAAAAAAAAAAAAAAAAAAGTAAAAAAAGGAAGAAATTATTACAAAATATTCTAAAATTCTACGTGTAGAAGGTGTAATTAAAATAAATGCTGCTTTAAAACTCAAAGTACTTATCTAAAGTCATTTCCCTTGAATGGGAATATCCATGAATGTTATTAATTTCACCATTCCAGATAAGCTATTTGCTTAAAAGCAAAAACTTACTCAGTTTAAAGTTTACTCTGAGGATTTGAAATATAAACAGATGACTACATAACTCTCCACTTTAGTAAACAACAACGTATAAATTGGAGAATTCTGCAGTTTTAACATTACTTTAAAGTCTATGTGATTCTGTAAGGTAAAACTCTTGCTTTATTGTTTCAATATACCTAACTTTAGACACCTCTGTTCAAATTTTTTTTCTCCCCTTCCTTTCCCTGGGATGCCTGCAGACTGGTCTTTATTTTAAAGACTAAGGCAAAGAAAGCACTGTGTAGTTCAGCCTTTTCTATCCCATGTCATCAGGTCCCCTGCCTCTTCTAGTCTAGTAACATGCCCAGATTTTCCCTGGCTTTTCTTTTCCACCTGTGTACTTACAGAAGCTCTTCTTGTTGCCTTCACTTCTCTCATGAGTCAATTCAAGTTGGGTTTTGTTCTGTGTAGCTGTGCCTCTACATGCTTAGACAATGTTTCTGTATTGCCCACCCTCTGTATGATTCCTTACTGAGCCTGAGTTTTTCATCATCCATGCAGGCCTCCTGGCCATTTTCCGTGACTTTCATTGGAATCGAGCTTTCTTGATCTTGATTGAGAATATTAACCAGATTTCTCTCTATGGCCTTATGCCATTGTATTCTTTCAAGCACCTCTTTGAAGAGGCCAAAGTCTGGTCTCATGTAGTCCAAGGTTGTGAAATTTCTTTACACTCTCCTTTGTGCCCTCAGGATCCTGAACTCCACCATGACATGGCCAAGGCATCCCAGGCTGTCTTTTGCATCCATACCCCCAACAAGGCCTTCCTTATTGAGAAGTATGAGATACAGCACTTCTTCTCCTAACTCTGGTATCTCTTGCACGTAGTGGGATGATTGAAGCTCCCCACCAGGACCAGACTTCTATGTGTCTATCGTAGGTCTCACCTCCTTGGTTTTTTTCTGGTCAGGTGGCCTACAGAACACACACTGCAATGTCACCCATGTCTGCCCTGCAATTCTTACCAAGGGATCTCAGCTGTCTGTGGCTTATCACAGTTCTCAGCTTACGATATTTCATAAGCTTGTGGAATTTATCCGAAAGCATAGAATTTGATAAATGTGAACAGAACTCACTAGGTTTAATAAACCTTTCACCCAGATTTAGACTGATTTTTTATTTGTTTGAGTTTTTTTGTTTGAAAACTCTGGTTCATGCACTTTCTAGTGAACACTGAGTGATATATGGCTGTGTTTTTATAGCCTAATTCAGAGCTATTGATTCCATTCATTCAGTGAATACTCTGGTCCTTCTTAAACAGACAAACAAAATAAAACAAAACCAACCAAAAAAACCCCAAAACAAAAACAAAACAAAAAACCCAAAACAAACAAAAAACCAATCTGAAAAACTTACATTTTAAGTTTGAATATTAAATCTTTATTTACTATGTCTTTGTTTTTTTGTTGTTGTTGTTGGTTGGTTTGGGGTTTTTTTGAGGGGAAAGAGGTAAGCCTCAATCACAGGATATGTATTCAATTTTAAGTCAGAAGAAAAGATAACAGAAACACCTGTAGACTGAAATTTTTACTTAGCTGCTTTGAGACTAGAGCTTAAAATTTGTCTCTTACTTCTATCCCAATTCACAACTATTTTGTATTCTATATAAGTTAAAAGTGCAGTGAATAACCTAAGAAAAGGGATAAACACCAAGTATTCTTGTGTTCAGTTATTTGCCAGAGCAGGCAATAAATTCACTGTGGAATAACACTGAAACTTGGAGAAGAATTTGGCCAAATGGAATTTCTAAGTTCCAGGACATTGAGGAATTTCCATTAACACTTCAAAATTAGTAGATAAACCATAGCAAGGAAATACACTGCAGAAAATCAGAAATCACAAAGCAAAATGCCCCTCAAAATACCAGTGGAAACATCATACTAGCTAGCTAGAGCAATGTTTGGACAGATTAAAAATTATTACATTAAAACAGAATATATTTTTGGACACATCTAAAGGACATGAGTTGTATTAGTGTTAAAGAGAAAGGCCTTTTGGGAAACAAATCTACCCTAACTTCAAGAAAATTAGATGGGAAAAAAAAGTGTTAATGCTTTGGTCAGTTATAGAGATTTTGCTAGGAGATGATGAAAGGTGACTTAATTTGCAACTACAAGGAAATTAAACCATTTTTGTGATTTCTTCAAAGAGGCTACAATCTTCAATCTTGGGAGCAACAATTTTAAAAAAAACATGTGCTTTATTTATGGTGTAAATATAGTGGTCTGATAAAAAAAAAGATTTATTTGGAAATATTAATTTTGTGGTTTCCTGTTTCTATCTGCAACCACAATGTCTATAAAAAATTCATTTTAAAAAAGAAAGTTTATGTCTGGATTTCCTTGGTTTTGGCTGGGACAGAGCTAATTTTCTTCCAAGTAGCTGGTACATTGCCATGTTTTGGACTTAAAATGAGATTAGTGTTGATAACACACTGATGTTTCAGTTGTTGCTGAGCAGGGCTTATCTTGAATTGAGGACTTTTCTGCTTCTAATGCTGCCTTGACAGTGAGCAGGCAAGGGGAGCACAAGAAGCTGTGAGGGAACATGGCTGGGACTGTGCATCTGAACTGTTTGAAGGGATATTCCATACCACAGGGTGTCATGCTTAGTATGTAGACTAGGGGAAAAGCTGTCTAAGGGGGCTGCTGTTCAGGAGAAGGCTGGGCATAGCTTGGTTGCTAGTGAACAATTGTTTTTCATTTGCACTACTGGTTTTTCTTGGGGTTTATTTCTCTCCCTTTTTCTGTTATTTTGCTTTTCATTGCAATTATTAATATTATTATTTTATTTCAGTTCAGTTGTTAAGCTGTTCTCATCTCAACCTACAACTTTTCTCACTTTTACTCTTTTCATTTTCTCCCCAATCTCATGGGGGAGAGTGAGCCATGAGCTGTGTGGGGTTTAGTGTCATCTGGAGTTAAACAACAAGAGAGATTTGAGAAAAACCCTCATTTAGCCTTGTGGGACTTGCAATAGAAATATGATGCTAAGCTTAAGCAGGTATAAGCTAGCAAAAAACTTCGAAAAATTCTGTCCTGAGTCCCAGTCTGAGAAGGCTTTATCATGGCCTGCTACTATAAAACTTGATTAAAAACTGACAGGCTTTGAATCAAGCAATTCACAGACAGAGTGATATATATGGAATGTATCCAGTCTCTTGAGAATACATGAAAGTAAAATATCTTTATAATAGGAACATTAACATCTTTGTGGTATCTTATGATGTAGGATATGAAACTCCAAAAGATCAAAGAGAAAAGGGAAAAAAAAAAGATGTTATCTTTGTAGTAATATAAGTGAAGGACTCATTTCATAGATTCAAATGTTTTAATAGCTTATGAGGTACTTGAATGTTGCATATTTTGGCTAGACATAAATTTCCTGTTATAATAAGATGCTGGCAGTCCATACTTAGAAATATTAAAATCTTGAAATAGCCAGAAGAATTCCATTAAAAAAAAAAAGAATGCTAGATAATTAGCAAAGATGATGAGTGTCAGCTTAAATAAAAGGAACAAATAGAAGAAGTTAAAAAATACTAGTCTCAAATATTTTTAATACTAAGACTAAACATCTTCTGACAGTTATTTTTTTGGATTTATTGTTTAACGTATAAGTGATATATGTTGACTTTTAAAGCACATTACACAGGAATCTTAACTGGCATTATGGACACTATCTTTTCTTAAATAATGCTTCCATTAACTCCTTACATTCTAGAAAATGAATGTTCCTAAACTAGGTCTTCCTCAATAGGAAACCCCTCTTTAGAGCAGCTGCTGACATAACTGAAGGATAAAACCCATGTCCATTTAGGGAAGTGTTGGAATCTGAAACTTAGCTATCAGCAGAAGGAGAGCTGACAGGATTAAACAGAAAACCATGGACAGTGGGAGCTGAGGGAACTTTCTCTTTGAGAGCCTAAAGCCTCACAAGACCTGTTAATACTTATCTATGTTTATTCCTCCTGTCTCCTTTGGCAGGATATGGAAAGACCTTTAGGCGATGCTGTCAGATAATGTAGAAGCCCCTTTTGTTCTCTGTCACAGAGTTCCCCCCCC
>VZRE01000997.1:7385-37122 GCA_013396775.1 Cephalopterus ornatus | reverse complement strand
CTGCACTGAGTAAGGGGCTTTGAACCTGCGTGTAGGACCGTTGTCTAACACCCCTTTCTGAGAGACACAAAGACTGGTTTGCAGAAGTCCTGAACAACTACAGGCCTTACCTGCTTTCACATGAGGTTGTGGCTCTTTGCATCTGACAATAAGACAATCAAGGATTTTATTTGGATTTTGCTATTAAACACGGACCATAAAAAAGGGTCCATGGTCAAGCAATACTTTTTTCCTTTCCACCTTTTTAATACTTTTAATCAGTCCCTGGTACTGCCACAATGGTGACTGCTTTAACCCTGATCCATGTGTTCTTGCAAGCACAATGTAGATTCCCATTAAGTCAACAGCAGCTGCTTAACTGGCAGCAGCACTTGAGCCAATTACTGCACTGTGAAAGGGGACAGAAAATTCCCAAGGCTGCTCAACTAAAATAGAAATACCAAAATTCTCTCACCAGTCCTTCTCGGCTGAATGGGATTCAGCAAAGTAAGGCTTTAATTCAAATTACTGTTTTCTTTAAGGTGTTAATCAGAATTCAGTTGTTATTGTTACTATTCTGCAAAGACCATGCTTGCTTTAAAAAAATGCTTGTTACTTCACCTTCACTTTCGTAAGCTCGTGTTCCTCAATCTCCATTTGTCTCTGAGGCCTCTCTTTCCTATAACGGGAAAAATCAACAGTGGTCTGTGTTTTGTCAGTACACAGTGGCAATTCTCCCCCATCAAATTCATAGTAAATTGGGTATTCCTGCCCTCCCTACAGAAGTGATTGCAAAATATATGGTGAAATTCCACTGGAATCTCCAGGCTTGGTATTTTAAGGTTGAAAGTCTTTCTTGGGTATGGTCTGAACTAACATCTGAAGAAATTTTTCTTCACTTTGTTCCATATTAAGTAACCTTGTCTGACTCTTTGGTCCCATTTTTTCCCTCTGAGAGCCTCCTTTCATTTAGCAGCATGCTCACAGGAATTTAACCAACTCCATAAAAGGAGTTGAGCCCTGGAAGACAGCTCTGGCAGGTCAGAGGAATGAAGGACTGAAAATTTCAACAAATCTCCAGGAGGTGCAATAACAATGCTCAGCACATCATCGTCTTGCCTGTCATTCCTGGGTCAGTAATAGAAATCAATTTTTATATGAAACCACCTGAACCTGGAGCTAGAATATTGCTGCAGGTGTCAGATGTCCTCTTTTTCAAAAGCCTCCTCATGCCAATTTTTAACAATCAGGGGAGTTCTCCATTCTGCGTATAAGGTATGACTTCTTTTAGCGCACAATATGAGAATTCAATTACTGTGGGACCTATTCAAAGAATAGAACTTGAAAGCCTCAGCATAAATTCAAGTGGTGTTCAGATGGAAAATACACTTCAGTTGCTAACATCTGCATATCCGAAATACTGTACTATCCAACAGAGCAATCAAGCCCTCTCCATAAACTCAGCAGGGCTGCTCTCCAGTCTGCTAGCTGAAAGGTCAGAGCTTAAGCTGGTTTCACAATACTACAGGAAAGCTTAGAAACTGACGAAGAAAATAAGCCTTATGCACACTATAAACAATTGTTAGAATAGTACATAGTTTGAAAAGAATTAGTGACAGCTGCACCAGGGTAATAAAATATAGTGATCGCTTTTCTTGACTAGTACACTATTGATAAATAAAATTATACCAAGTCCATTATTTCAGTTTTATAGAATATACATAAGTATGTCTGCATTTTAGCTAGTCCCATAGCTTGAAAACATAAATGGAAAGTGCTGATTATGATGGATTTTTATGACATATTTATTTTAGTGAACTGAGAAATATAAGAAAACTACAATTTCTTGCTGATGCAAAATCTTGTTTCTCTGTGCCTCTAATGTAAAAATGAAAAAGCTGAAGCACTTAAACACCTCAAGAATATATCTTGAAATCCCAGAAGTACTTTGGCCATTCTGCACTGCTGTGGAGGTGAGCAGTGAATTGCCTCTTGACTTTAAGCCAATTAACCCAACCATACATGAAGAATGAAGTCTTAGCAAGATAATGTAGTCCATTTTAAAGAGCTATAAAAACAGAACACTGACCCTGAAACAGATTTAGCTACATCCTTGTGTATATATCACAACAGCAGCTGAAAATTGCTTTGTTCCATTTAAGAGAAAACTAAAGGTGATTTAGCCCCATCCCAAGAGTGGTAAACCAACTCTCAATCAAATTATTGCTTAATTTGTACTTTACAAACCTCACTTTTTGATGGGCAGCCTGTTTATGTGTCCACAGATGCCACAATGTGTTTTAGTCCAGGTTTACATCTTAAATATTACCTCAAAGCCAAGAGATTGTTACCATCCAGCCTTTTTTTTTTTCTAGTAGCATGTCTAGTGCTTCTATTTTCAGCTTGGAATTATTGAAAGACTACCCTTTATTTAGTAAATTAAATTAGAGCTAGCAAATCAAGTCATAACTTCTGGTCGACTGGAAATGGGAATGCTTTTTCCTCCTGGTACTTCCACCTCTCTCCTTCCCCCCAAGTATTTTGTCCCAAATGGAAAAATTGATATTGATTTGCATTTTAATTCATATGATATCAAAGTAATTTTTTTCAAATACCAGTAATGAAAAAAATATTTCATTTTTAACTTGTAATTTTTCATTTTCCTGGGATTTTAATTTTTGCTTTCTCCCTCTTTTATTTTTGACAGCTTGTGTGTATGTGATACAAAAAAGGCCACTAAACTCAGCCTAGTTTGCAGATAGCTTCATATAGTCTAAAAGCTATAAATAATCTACCACAAAAAAAACCTTTACGAAGATCTTCCAATAGCCTTTTAATTACAACTGAGCAAAAAAGAGAAGAGGTGAGAAAATTGAGACATAACTATTTTATAAGCAAAACAACAACTGTACTCAAGTTCTATGTAAGAGATTTCACTCTTTTTGCAATTCGTTTTGGTCCTCTTGTTTTTGAAAGGGATGTCTTGTTTTGAAAGGATTTACTCCAGAGTCAGTAAATATTTCTTGTGAGAAAAATGACCTTTATGCTAAGACACACAGTCTGTTTAGCAACAGTATATATATTATTTACCAACACTTTGGCAGCCTCAGTGGACTGTTTGGAGTTCATCTTAAATTTAAAGCAATCCTTGGAGTTTATATGATTAAAGGTAGAGATCCTGAAGAGACAGACTTTTTGGACAGAGAGAGTAGACCATAGGTTACCAATTCGGACACATACACAATATGAGATTTGGGGTGGATGATGCTCTTACTGACCTGCTGTAGAGATGCTGGATGAAGTGTTTGTTGGAAATATTTTTACTGTCTCCTGTTTGGAAAATGCCACTAGCCTTTCAGCAGGGCACTGGAGTGTGTAAGAGGACGTTTGGGCAGCATGGCATGCTATGGTCAAGGGAAATGTGCCATTAAGCAATTATATTAAATATAAATTGCCTCTGAGAGGCCCACACTTGCACAACAAATGACATTCTTCCCAGAAAATATTGTACAGCCAGAAGATAAGGCTGTTCCTTACAAAGTTCCTACTGGATAGACTGATCAAATTCAGGTGTTTTCTCTTAATGAAAATATTTCTATTCAGTAATTTAATTTGAACTGAATAAACTACTTATATCTTGGCAGCTGTCAATTAACCTCATAAGAGCTCACATTGAAGATTGTACATGTATGGTATTATAGTTTTAAGACAGGATTTATTGCAACAAAAGAAGACTGAGACTAATTGTGGAAATTACACAGCATTATTGACGTGTTGTGATGCTTTTGTTTAACTCAATAACAGATGGCTCCGTATATTCACTTGGAGCAATATATGCTGTCTATCTGAATTCCCCGAGTGCCTGTCTCTTTCTCAGTTGTGACTGTCTGGGGTGTCTTTCCCGAAGGTGCCAAACTAATTTGGAAATTAAGCAGTTCAAACAACAACTGGTTAAATGAGCTCTCAGACCAACCTGCTGGGCTATTCAAGCCCAGTTTATATAAGGGTACTGGCATCCCCGGGCCAGCTGGCTGCTTAGTGTAGGGGTTTGGGTCTGCAAATTAGGCCCTGGATATAATTCAATACCTTGCAATTTGCAAATGATAGATGAGGTTGGTTTTCTAGCTGAAAAGCTGATCGAGTGACATTCATAATGATGCCGTAGAAGAATAAACAAGCATTTGTTACTTAGAGAGCCTGTCCTGGAACATATTTCTAAGTGTCGTCAGAGAGACAAGGAGGCTGATAATGAGGACGATTTGTTTGCCATTAATCATCATAAATGCCAGAAGAGAAAAAAGTTTAAAAATAAATAAATAATCTGACGATCTCATTATATTGTTGTGGGTGATAATAACAGAAAGTGCGATCATTTGCAAAAGTAGCCCAAATAAGCAGCCCATCTTGGTACTTTGAGATATTTCAAGCAAAAAACAGAAAAAGATGTACTTCGTGGCAAGTATGGCCTGGCAATTAACTTGATCTTTCCCAATTCACAGCTTTAGAATGTTAGTAGTCCTGGATGCAGGGGTGCTTCTACTTGTGCACACATACAGAGCAGAACTAGAGGAAGCTATTCTCTGTCCCTGGTACAACAGTAGCAGAATTATGAGAAAGTTTTTTGAGGAGTTGAAATTTCAGTTTCTTGCTTTTAAGGGAGAATGGAAAGCACCTTAGGCCCTGTGGCACTGCTGCAGGCTGTGGGCAAGCAGCTAGACCTGAAGGATGGGGAATCTTAAGCCTTGCCTGTGTCCAGTGACTGAGTGGGTGAAGGAGCAGCTTGTTTTATGACAAAGAAAGTTAGCAGAGATCAGCAGTAAACTGGCACTGGCATGGCTTAACTTAAAAGCTTACTGATGCCAGTCACAAGGACACACAAAACAATTCAGTCTCCATGTCCATATTCCCAACCCTACTCCTACCAACTACTCCATAATTCCACACCATGGTCTTCTCTTTCTGCATGTAGATTTCTTTTAGTGCCACTCAGATTTAACCTGCTGCTTTGTCATTCACTGTGACATGATTCTCAGAAGATTAGCAAACACTCCCTCACAACTCTGTGTAGGGGAAACTATTATTTTGAATGTGCAAATTGTTTTTGAAAAAGATCTCTTAACAGCTCAGCAAACAGCTGACTTGCATATCAGTTCTTGCAAGAATATAAAAATAGACCTTGCCACCACAGAGCACTACTGTATGCATTCTGTAGAGCTTTTAAGTACATTTATATTGATACAGTCAGCTACACATGGGTCGTATTCCTGATCATATTATTCTTCAAAAATTGTTTTGTTTCTGTAGATTTGTCTGCTACAGACAAGATAAAACTGTACAGTGTTTTAAGCACAAAAAATTGGTGGTTCAAACCACCTAATTGAGGGAGGCCAGTATGAGCAATAACTAAAAGTACCTGACATACCAGAGTAGCTCATGTCCATTTAAAATACCGCTGAATATGGGATCCAATACGCAAATGAAGGAAAATTTTGTTCCTCCTAAATGTAATGTAATGTCATTGTTTTGGGGAAGCACGAAACACAAATTCAGTCATTTTCAGCTGGGAAGATGGATTAGGCGATACCAGAGAAACGTTCAAAATATGATGCAAGTTCAGAGTGAAATACCACCAAGAAAAATTTTTTAAAGAAAGCAGTTCCTGCTAGTTTTCTGGTGAAGTTGATGAGAGCTAACACAGGAGAACTAATTCTAAATTATTCAAAAGAACTGAAAGTTTAAAAGAAAAAAAAAATCAGGAAGTTATAGTTGTAAACACAGGAAAAAAACAAAATGCCTCTTTGACCTAGATGTGAGAATACCCAGTGCAGTAGCTGATCTCTAGTGAAAATGTTTCAAATCATATACAAATTAGTAAGAATATTTATCAAATGTTTTAATTAAAATTATCAAACCATTAGATTATATGCCAAAAAAATCAAAAGAGACAACAACCATGAAGCAGAAACAGTGTAGCAGAACAAAAACTCAGCTGGAACCCCCATCAGCAGCTAAGGAGAAAACAAATCATGTGAGCATCTCACAGCCTTAATTCAATAATATTCAGAACATCCCAAAGGGTGCATGTTGCTTGAAAATGGAATTTATTAATGTTCAAGCTCAAAAATCAATAAAAGAAATGCACTGAACCAAAAAGCATATGCCGTGAGTCAAATTATCTTCATTATAGATTAACTGCTTTCATATTTTTGCCTTCTTATGTCAAATCCAAATAAGCCATCTTAGGGTAAGCAGCTTTTGCTCTTGGGGAGTTCAACATTATATTAGGTATAATAAGACATAAAGCAGATCAAAATACACCTTGCACCCTGATGCAGCAATATGCGGAACTCTTTCTTCTAGTCAGCTGAAATAGAAAAGAGTCACCTTCTTGTACAGCATGACCCTCCTTGCTCTAGCTGACAATTTGGCATCATCCTTCCCTTTCAGAGGAAAGATACTACCAAGCCACATTTGCTTGCAGTATTAATGCAACCCCACACAGTCATTAAACAAAGCCAAAAGGAAAACTGAGCATGGGTTACAATTTCTGCGGCACAGAAAAATCCCATAAAATAAATGATTGAACAGGAAGCCATTTAGGGCAAATGAATTATTTTCTTCCATGTTCCCATGTGTTTTAGCAGTGAAAACCTCCAGAACTGGGGCTATGTGTTTAATTTAAATCCTTTCACTTAAGTAACTATATTTACCCTCCAATTTAGATGAAAACTGAATCTAAATACAGTATTTGCTAGTAAGATTACAACAGCTGCCTCTTGTCAAGTATGCTACACACACATGATTGCTACTGAGGAAACATTAGGCTCGTAACGAGACCTTAATTCAAAGACTTCATCTGTAAAGTTTCCACTGTAGACAGATATGAATTATAATGAATAAAAAATTATAAATTATATCAAGTAATATAAACAGAAAAAAATATACTGTGATAAATATCAAAATATCAATTCAGCCTATAGTATCATGTATTAGGAAAAACAGCATTACTCCATCCTGCTGCAATTGGCCAGAAGAAACACTCTCTTAAAGGTGAATACAGGGTATGCAGCACCAAACTGTTGGTTTGAATGGATGCTGTAAATTCTCAGCACTTCCATCACAGCCTTTGTTCTATATTATAATCTTGGTACTGAGAGCAATGCTTAAATGTTCTCTTCTATTAGTGTAAAGAGAAGGATTTCCTGATGATTTCAGGTTGATGGGCAGTCTGTTTGCAAATGTGTCCTGCGTAAATTATAGATGCAGAAGCCACAATTAATCAGCATCTATAGTTCTCATTAAAAAGTAACTACACCACAAGGTAAAAATAAATGTGCCGACAGCTACCTACTGCATTTGCCTTACATTTTATTTCAGAGACAAAAAACCCAGCACCATTATTAAAGAGAGTCTCTGTGTGCAAAAGATCCTCAGAATGAGAAACTGCAACAGAAATGAAAATGTAGGAAGCTCTCCAATTGCAGTTTCATTTCATTTCCTCTCCAACTGCTATGGATAACCTACTATTGTGTTTTGTTTGTTTTCTTTATATGTCAGATTAAATACAGTTCCAGATTCATAAACAGAATTCACAGATCATTTAAGGTTGAATCTGTAATAAACCTGACTGTAAAAAGTCTCAACATCTTTAGCTTCCTTCTTTTTCTTCTTGGTTCTGCAAAGCTTTTCATTTTGCAACTACTGTGCTTTAGATTGTATTCCAGCCTGAGCATTTTATTTGCCATTTGATTATCTTACTGCTTTTGCCATGACCACAAATACTGAAATCCTGGCTCGTAAAACCCCAAGGTTTTCAAAAGACTGGACAGCTAATATCCAACCGCGAAGTTCACTCCATAGCAGCTAATATGTTCTAGCCCTAAACTCTAAGGGGCCACAGCTACAGACTACCAATTTATAACATGGGTCCTATGTGAATTTGCAACCACAGGAGAGTAAGAGTCAGCTGTCTCCTTCCTGTTAAAATAAAAATAAATAAACCTAAAATTACATCTCAAAATCTGAACAGACTTGTATAATACAAGAGCAAAGTGAGTTTGACTCCAAAGCATTTTTTTGTTTGCTGTTCTCAGCAATATTTGACATAAATATATCAGTTTTAAGCTGATCTTCTTGAAAATAACCTACTAAAATTGCTTGCTGCATATCTCAGTTAACTGTAGAGGAGTTTTTTCATCTGTTAACAGTTTCCTTGCTCATGCATTACCTGAAAAAGTACCTACATAGGCTTTTGGAGTGTTCCAAAACCAGTACCACTAAATTTACAGATTATCATAAAAGATTTTTGCCATTGTCAAGTTTATTAATGAAATCACCTCTAATTCATTGTTAGTTTCCTGGGCTTTAAAAAACAATACCTTCCATTACCCGCTAAGAGTTGCAAAAGAATGGAAGCCT
This sequence comes from Cephalopterus ornatus, assembly GCA_013396775.1. NCBI lineage: Eukaryota > Metazoa > Chordata > Aves > Passeriformes > Cotingidae > Cephalopterus > Cephalopterus ornatus. The sequence continues at coordinate 28,725 of VZRE01000997.1, read as the reverse complement.
CTTTGCATCTAATTTGAAGGTAAAATTTGTGAGTTTGTGTCAGATCACCCAAAGGCCAGCAACAGTGGCAGGAATAGCACCCAGGCTCCTGGGCTTTTGGGACAACATTTGAGCCAGTAGATCACACCTAGAGAGCTACAGTCGTGTATCTTGACAGCAAAATTCACATTTTTCAGAGAAGCTCCATCTGAGTCCAGGGGACAATGCACAGATTTTAAATGTAAATGGGCATCCTTAACACCTCACAGAGTTAGAATCTCTTCCACAGAGAAGCGACGATGGAATGGCATGTTAATAAAAGAGGATTTTTTTGTATTGTAAGTCCAGAACAAATTAGTATTTTGCTATAATCTAACACCACTGCCATTTAGCAAAATGCTAACCATATATCAGAACATTTGCTTCATTATAACTGATTTTATTTCCTTTCATTCCTAACTTAATTTTGATGACTGCCTCATAATAGCTAGATAAAGACAGAAATAGCTCTGTTTATCAGGCAAATCCTTTTGTGGTTTTTAGCACCATTGCTATGAAACTAAAGCCAGGGAGTGAATACTATGGGCAAACTGGGAAAATGTGTTTATTTCCCCTGGGAAAATATTTCAGCAGAAAATTGAACAACTATATGCACACACATTAGAAAGTATTAATATGGCTTGCAATTCTAGAGCCATTTAAAAACTGCCTTTGGTGTTCGCAGACTACATGCATCTAAACATATATCTCTCTGGGTATGCACTTAGTTTTCTCTTTCCTAATGATAAGAATTAAACTAGATGTATGAAAGAAATATACTTTTATAAACAGATTACAAGGCTGTCCACTGTATTACTATACAACTTAAAATGAAATTACTTATGTAAAATAGATGATGCCATCATTTCTTGAATTTGAAAATCCTACATACATCGCAACATGAGATTTTTCTCTAGCAAAGCTGTCATCCAACAGGCCCCAACACTGCAGGAGAAGGAACAAGATGACTGAGACCGTGGTTTAATCAAATCCTAAATCTATCCACTTAACAAATCCAGGAAACAAGCTGGCAATAACTCAGCTGTTACTGGTCACTCTTCATTTTCGACTTGGTGAAAGAAGCAGCTGAAGAGAAAAGCCCTCAAAACCTGCTCCCCAAAAAGTAGTGAATAACACCGGCAGAGAGGAAGGTGTTCCTGCTCTCATCTCATGCAGGAGAGCAACCCTTTCTTCCTCAGCACAGCAACCTCTTGCTCCAAAGAGCGAGTGTAATGGGAACCCTTGGGTGCTGACACCACTGCAAGCACATCACCTGTTCTCACAGGAGGTATCCACAGCCAGCGGGCACTGAGGGGAGTGGAAAATGGACACGGACACAAGGAAATTAAAAGGTCTTGATATTTTAACAAAACTCCTAAACTGGGTGTAGGAGTAAATATAGTGGTGAGGGGAGGGTGTCTTTATAGCTTCTGTATACTTCTGACAACCACCCAAGATGCGCCACTTCATGCAAACAGACTTTATGAAGTCAAAACAGGGCTTTTTTATGCTAATTGAACAGTATGGTAAGATAAAAGAGTTGTCCAGGTATTCCACTGCTACAGCAGAGCAATGGACTCTATAAGCACAAAGGGAGAGAGAAAACCTTCTGTTTGGCAGAAACGATCCGCTCAGCAAGGCTGGAAGCATTTATATGCCACCCCAGGCGCCAGCTTCCCTGGTTTTGGAGCATCTCAGTCACTCCAGCCTTTAGTTAAAAACAGAGAATTACGTCAGGCCTAGTGATACAGCAAGGTAAAACATCAGGCAAGAGGAAAGCCATGAGTTAATAAAAGTCAGGTGGCCATAAATCTATGGAGAATGAATTTCACAGAAATCTTTCCACTCCTTATGGTTTCACACTCAGTCACAATTCACAGTCTGCTCCCAGACATCCCACATTCTCAGCTTGCACCACTGCATGCACCTATAGACATAGATAGATAGATAGATAGATCGATTAGATAGATAGATAGAAGTAGCATCCCCACTACAGTTAACCCTACTAAAATTCCCAGAACAAACAGTAATTAGCTTTTTATGGAAGCTGACTCTTGATATGAAGTGTCAAGTTGATATTTGACACTGGTGTTTAGACAGATTTCCTGTGACATTTTCCAGGTAAGCAAAAAAAGACATTAATTAGATATTGTCATCACATATGATGAATAACACAAGATGGCAGAACATTGCTCAGACAGAAAAAAAAAAAACAACAGAATACAAAAACACACAGATTTTTTATACTCATAACATTAATCCTAATGCTACAAAAGATCTTTGGCACAGCAGATGTGCATTTCTACATGACAGACTCCCTATTACTGTGTCTCTTCTGAACTTACTAAAAAACCTCCAAACTTTTAAAAACACCTCAACACTTTCTGAATTCACAATGCTCTAAAATACATTTGCCACTAAGTGCACCTGCATGAGTTATTTTTAAAGCAGAACTTATCTGAGAATGAAAATAATCCCAGTTGCTGTCAGCATCAGTTTTTTCCAAACTGATGAGTAAGATGTTTTGTATTGAAGACATTTGCAGCCAGTGTAGTTCAAAGACATAAGGCTCACTCCGCTTTCCTTGCAGGAAGGAAGAACCTTCTCATTGATTTTAATGGGACTTGAATTTAGTCCACAGAGAGACACGAAGTAAGGCTTTTTTAGCACTATTAGTGATAGCATCTGCCTCTGTATTTCTTACGAAAAGAAAGACTATGCAATACCTCTGAGATATCTGAAACAAGCTGTGAATGTGTAAGTTTTCAGTAACTACTAGAATATTGCTTGCAATCTCAAAGTAAAACCCAGTAGCATATGCAAGCTGGAATTTAATTCCATGGTACATATTGAAGACATTTAACACTAGATGTCAAAATAAGCATGTATCCCTTAAAATTCCTATTATAAATACATCCTCTCGAAGTCAAATGCTGCAATACAAAAGAAAAGTGTGCCTGGAATATATTTAATGTCAGAAAGGATAAATTAAAATGTGAGAATGCTCTTTCTTTTCCCAGAGATGAGCTATGTTTATTGTATCACTAGACTGGGGATAAAAGGGATGCAATATTAAAACAAACAGGAAAAAATAGCGTTGATATGGCACTGATAGTCTAATCACAGTCTGTAAAGGAAAAGGCTGAGCTCAGATTAAGCACCTACCATCTATTTGTCAGAGCTTTACCCCACTAATTATTAACAGAATTTGTTCCAACCCACAGGCATGATATGTCTCTCTGAATATCACATTTACCCCAATATCTGCTTATAAAGCCTATCAAAATACATGTCTCTCTCATGTCTGACTTTTCACAAATTGCATTTGTTTTAGGATTAAAGCAGGGAATTATTGTGTCTCTGGATAAAAGGGTTTATTTGGTACTTGTGTTCACACACCATAATGCTCCACATTTAGGCAGTAATGATTTGCATTTTTGCAGTCTGCTCAGCACCTATTAAGCTGCAGTGGAGTCAATTTTAACTCAAGTTGTTGAATACACAATAACAGTGTTCAACTGTACAGCACTTCAATACACACTGCAAGATGAACAGCATATGCCTGTAACAGATATGACTGAACATCTCAAAAACTGGATGGATGTGAATTTTGTCCCATTGCTCTACATTTTGGTGGTCTCTCAGATTACAGAGCCATAACCCAACTATAACAGAATAAAGGACAACCATGGAAGCAGAGAGATACCTCTTGTCTATAAAGGCACAATCTGACAAGATATCAGTCTGCTTCATAGAATCACCGAATGGTTTGGTTTGGAAGAAACCTTTGAAGATCATCAGACCAACTGCCCCACCCTCCTCCCAAAATGCTTCCCTAAGTTCCACAATTAGGATAAAGATACAGTGGAGTTTTTTCCCTGTTAAACAGTATCTATTACAGGATACAGGGGAAGTCTAAGAAACTCCTGCAGCTATGGGTGATTCACCATGGAGTGAAGCTGCAGCTTGCCTGGAAACACCTGCCTTCCCCTGTAGACTCTTACTTCCTCTCTCTATTGCCAGCAGTATTCAAACTTATCTGTAATTTATATTAAGCCAAAAAGAAGTAGAGTAAGTAAGCTTTGCCAAGGGAACAGAAAGATACCAAGCTGCCTCATAAGGTTTCATTACCTCAAGGAGATGAAAGCGTTCACCTAATCATTACATTATTGGCCAAGGCTTCTTTGCAAGTAAGTGCACTCTGGGCAACACCCTTTGGCACTGCCATTGCTGTAACCAATCTCTTTGTCATTTCCTACATGCTCTTACTTGCATACTCCTGCCTCTGAGTTTTGCTCTGAACTGAGGCACATATGTGTATCATTTCATTTTTAACCTAATCTTGTCTATGTCAAATGCAATCCTTTTTATTGCATGTGCTCTTACATGCAAAGCCCAAAGGCCTTTTACATCATAACTAGAGCTGCAAGACACATAGCCAATAAAAAAGGCCAATAGGGAGATTTTGAATTGGTAAGATAGCTTGTCTCCAGTTGGCTTTCGGTAGGAACCAGATGCCATTACAATGCCTCTCTCATCTTTAAAATGAAGCCACTTTGTGTTTCGCCATTACGAGCTATCACTGCATGAAAAGTGCAGTATTTTTGAAATAAGGATCTTTACAATGTTTGACAGGAAGGTCTGCAAAGAACACAGCAGAAAGAACAAAGCAGAAAGACAAACCTTTGGCTGCCATGATCTCAGCAAACAGTGAAAAGGATGCATTACAGTCGTGGTGGGTTGACCTTGGCTAGATGGCAGGTGCACTCAGCCGCTCTATCACTCCCCTTCCCAGTGGAACAGGGGAGACAGTAAGGTGGAAAAAAAACAACTTGTGGGTTGGGATAAGGCAGTTTATTTAAAGCAAAAAGTATAGCAAAGCTTGTGGGCACAGAAGCGAAAGATAGCAGGGTTTTTTCTCTACTTCCTATGAGCAGCGATATTCAGCAAAGCTTCAGCATGCGTGACGGTTTCTCAGCAGGCACCCATTGGAGACAATGAACGCCCTCCTCCTGCTCTGTGCCTCAGCTTTGTATATCTGAGCTCATGTCATGTGGTATGGAATATCCCTTTGGTCAGTTTGGGTCAGCTGGCCTACTTGGGTCCCCTCCCAGGATCTTGCCCTCAACTAAGGAAGGAACATTACAGTACTGATGTTGTGTTCAGCAGTATCCAAAACACCGGTGTGTTATCAACACCCTTCTAGCTGCCAATGCAAAGCACAGCACTGTGAGGGCTACTGTGGGGAAATGAACTCCATCTCAGACCGAATACAACAGTGTCAGCAATGGGACTTGGAGCGTTTAATACTTTTAGCTATGAATAGAAACGTGGAACTGTGCTGAGAAGCTGGAAACATAATTAAGCTTACAAAAAATAAAAATTAAGACAGGAATGCAATAATCTGCTCATTCATTTCCATACCTGCTGCACAAAATATGTGTTTACATGAAGACATTCCTGTGTATTCCTACATAATCTTTTCTACAAGTGGTTATTGGATTTCAAAGATAGAAATATTTGGGTAAAAAACTAGCTGGACAGCCAGGCCCACATAGTGGTGGTGAATGGAATTAAGTCCAGCTGGGGGCCAGTCACTAGTGGAGTTCCCCAGGGCTTATTATTAGGACCAGTAGTGTTTAATATCTTTATCAATTACCTGGTTGAGGGAATCAAGTGCACCCTCAGTAAAGCTGCAGACAACACCAAGTTGAATGAGAGTGTTGATCTGCTGGAGGGTAGGAAGGCTCTGCAGAGAGATCTGGACAGACTGGATTGATGGGTCAAGGCCAACAGTATGAGGTTCAGTAAGACCAAGTGCCAGATCCTACACTTTGATCACAGTAACCTCATACAGCACTACAGGCTGGGGAAAAAGTGGCTGGAAAACTGCCCAGTGGAAAAGGACTTGGGCATGCTGGTTGACATCCTGATAAACATGAGCCAGCAGTGTGCCCGGGGGGCCAAGAAGGTCAATGGCATCCTGGCCTGTGTCAGGAACAGTGTGACCAGCAGGACCAGGGCAGCGATTGTCTCCCTGTACTTGGCACTGGTGAGGCCACACCTCAGTCCTATGTCCAGTTCTGGGCTCCTCACTACAGGAGAGACACTGGGGTGCTGAAGTGAGTCCAGAGAAGGCCAACAGAGCTGGATGAGGGTCTGGAGCGTAAGTCCTATGAAGAGAGGCTGAGGAAGCTGGGTTATTTAGGCTGGAGATGAGAAGGCTCAGAGGAGACCTTATGACTCTCTACAGTTACCTAAAAGGAGGTTGTGTCGAGGTCAGGGTCAGCCTCTTCTCACAGGTAACATTTGACAGGACGAGAGGAAATGGCCTTAAGCTGTTCCAGGGAGGTTTAGTTTGGCTATTAGGAAAAAATTATTCACAGAAATAGTTGCCAAGCATTGAAACAGGCAGTGGCAGAGTCACTATCCCTGGAGGTATGTAAAAGATATGTAAGATGTGGCATCTTTTCCAACCTAAATGATTCTAGGATTTCTAATTTTATAAATCTGTTCTGTGTTTGGATAGAATACTTCTATTTATAATTTCTTCTCACTGGATGATTAAACACATAGGTGCAGAATTGCTCACTTTCACGTCATTTTCTGTGCAGTTATAGAAGAGCTACTGGCCTCTGCCTCTTAGTTTTCATGGTTGGTAAGATCAGATGCAATGCCCAGCAAAGGCAATGGAAAGATTTCCACTGTTTTCAGTGTTTTCCAGTGGCTACTGTTTTTTGGTTTGGGCTGCAATCCTTCATTTATAGAATATAAATCTCATTCAAATCAGACTGGCCTTACATAACCGGAGAATGAAACTCTCCAGACTTTAAAATCAGCTCTTATACACACAATATACCTTTGGAAATATGTTTCCTCTGTTAGCCTTTACTGCTTTTGAGTCATTCTGCCAAACTGACATAGACCGGAATGCTTATTGCACCGCAGCAGGGAAGCAAGACCAGTTATCCCATGATTTAGCGCCATGCTCAAGGTGTCAGACAGCCATCCTTTTTCTCCTGCACAAGTGAACACTGAGGCAGATGGAAAAGAGATGCTTGTAAGATGCACAAGTAAATGGTTAATACACCAAACAATGGAGGGGGGTGGGAGAAAGATGAAAAACAGAAGATGGAGAGGCAGTAAAGACAAAAAAATCAGCAAGGGATTGCTAAGATAAATGCAGCCATGTGGGAATGCTCCAGAACAAACACAAACAACAGGTTAAAAACTGCATACATCATCAGCATATTTTACCAAGAAGATAGTATCAGTTTCAATTCTTGAACATCAGGTTTCCCTAAAAGACATCTTAACACACTGTGAGATGCTCATTTTCTTTAAAAATAGCTATGCCCTGAAATTAGCTTCAGGAGAAATTCAAAATGTTACATGATTCATCATAATGTCTTCTATATCCCCATGTCTGTCTCTCTTGCCACTCCCACCTCATTTTTGAAATGAAGGGCAAATCTCTAAAACTGTGCATCTCAGTCCATGTAGGGGTATATTACAGTATATTTTAGCAGTTGAGAGCATATGGACATTCTGCAAAATATCAGTAGATATTCCCAATGTTTAACAATTTATCCAAACTCTGAAGATGGTTCTCTTCAGACAACCATAATTTAAATAATTTTTTTTCCTTAGAGTACAATTTAGTTAAGTCTTGGGCACCTATCCTCATCACAGAGTAAGTATTGCAAGTCAGTTAATCAACTGTAAATAATAAAATATTCTCAGTGAAGAAAACAGCTCAATATTTAAGTTGCCAGAAGCATTGCTTTCATTTGCAAGGCTACTCCACACTAACTTCACATAAGCACAGAATATTCTGAGTTGGAAAGGGCTGACAAGGATCATTGAGTCCAACTCTTAAGTGAACGGCCTATACAGGGGATTGAACCCTGTTATTACCACCACGTTCTAACCAATTAAGGCACCTGGTATCCTCAGTTTTGAGAAAAGGTTGGTAGAAAGTATTTAGTAAATCATAATTTTGAGGCATAACTACTCAGAGACAACCTCTGTGCCATGACCAGTGTCCACGAGCTTTCCACTCTCAAAAAAGAGGAAGTAACCTGATATTCTTCAGATCTGCTTGAAACAGTTTTATTACAGGGAAGATTTAGAAACAAAGTGCCAGGTTGGGAGATTGACTGAAACATTAGCATCAAGGAAAAAGAAGAAAATTACGCAACAGAGCATGTGCTTCCCTCTTCCAGGCTCCCCATGCAGAGCTGAGCAGGTGAGGGCAGGACTCACAGCAGACCTGCCCACTTTGACTCACAACCAGCAGGCAACGAGCAGGGGAACTGCTGCTTTAAACGTATTGCCTGAGGCTATCAGGTTCCCTTGCAATACAAATGGAGTTCCAAAGAGGTCTCTTAGCGATGATGCTTTTATAGTTCTTCAATTACAGGAAAAAACCCACATACATTAATATTACCCCCCCCCTTTTTTTTTTCTTCCACGACTTCAAAGTATATCACCGCATCAGAGACTGTTGCTGGTAAGAATTCAAATCAAGGAGCATGAGGCTCCCATTCTGCCACTATATTTTTACTTCTCCAACAATGTAACTGGGGAAAAAAAGCTCTCTGTCCTAAACACTAAACTAAATCATCACATTATTGCTGTCAGAATCTCTCAGCCACCTACTCCCTGTTTCTTCTCTGTACTCCACAGAAAGTAACGAACAAACAGGTATATCAGCAGATGATTTGAAAACAGGATATTGAAGTGCAGTCCCTGATGCCATCAGTTTACTGGGGAACTCTGACACATCAACCAACAGCTACTCAAACTGCTTTCTCCTTCAGCAGACAGGTTAATATTAGATTTGGACCTTGGGTCATAAAGTGTAATTTGAAAGTGCATGTATCATCTCTAAAGCCACAGGCAATGTATCTGGCTTCTGTGGATTCAACAGTAGAATTAATTATGTATAATACAAAATTTAAGTAAAGCCAAGAAGAGTAAAGTTAAAAGCCAACACTTTAAAAAGGTGTCTTTTTAAAACTCACATAGTAAATTATAATTTCACAATAGTTAGTTCTTGGTTTCAATGCCATTATAAGCATGCTGATCACAAGAGTAATGACCCCAAAAATATTCAATTACAGTGGCCTTGAGATCTTCATCATTATTAGCAGCTAGGTGCATTATTTTCTCATCCTTAAAAAGAGTTCTTGCCCACTTTGGAGGAAAGAATGACTATTGCGATTTTCCTGAACTAGGCAAAAATGTGTATGAATCTCTTAGATAGATATATGCTTGTTAAAGCTTTTCTAAGGCATCGGGTTAGCTAACACAAAATTATACAACTTCATTTCTCTTAGCTGTCTCCAGGAATATGTATTTTTAAGAAGTTGGTCTTTCAGAATTAGAGTTTAAATTTCCTCAGATTCTCTGTTCCTCTGGTGACTAATTTCTTGGGAAGTTTTCAGTGGATTTGAAATTATTTACCATTAATATGCCATTTTCCTAATCTATGTTTTTGTCTCAGCTGGCCACAGACTCTGAGCAATAAATATCCTTTGCTTGAGGCTAAGTCTAGTTTCAAAAGTTCCAGAGAATCGACATTTCTGCAAAACTCAGGATGCAATATGAAGCTCTTCTTTAGTTCAAATTAGTCAATAAAACACTATCACTGGGTTTTTTTATGAGACCTTATTTCTGCTTTCACTTGCTATGAAAGTTCCCAGAATGCAAGTGTTTAGCTTCTAAGTCTATGTTAAGACAGTTCTTCCTTGGGTAAGGAACTTGGACACATATCAAAAAGGCCACTGATTATTTAAGACCCCTGACTCAAACCAGACCATGACTGGTCTAGATAACAGAAGCCTGATAAAAGCCAAATGCTGCACAGCTCGATTTCATTGCAACAGCTCTCAAAACTATTAAAGATCACGTTTTTGAGACTAGATAAGAAACATCTCTAATCACAGAATCATAGAATGGCCTGGGTTGAAAGGGACATTAAAGGTGATCTAGTTCCAAATCCCCCTAAGGTCTAAAAAGGCGTTATCAGAGAGTGCGAGATCAGCAGGCCAGAGGTACCGTACTTTCTGCAGGGACACAGCTGAGGACCCAGGCGCAGTCACAGGAGTGAGCTGCTGTTCACAGATTACAAACAAATCCCCATTTTCAAAGCTTAAAGTCAACACAGTTTATGCTGAAAAAAAAAAATAGAATCAAGAAATCCTACATTGCTCTGTAGTGACAGTAATGCAGTATGGAAATATGGGAGCTGGTGATTATTCTTTCCTCAGCGTCCGTGAGGCCTCCCCTGGAGTTCACTCCTTAGGGGAAGATATAGGAAATAGGCCAGTAGAAGGAACAAAAACTGACAAGTAACTTTGAACAAAGTGGTTTTTCACCATCTAGCCATGAACAAGTGTTGAAGGCTAGATGGTGATAGTCTACAAAAGAGACTACTAAGGAGGGACATGATACCAACATCTCTGTTTGCAAAAGGCATCAAGGAGGCATTTCATTGCTCCCCATGTGCACAGGGACATGGAAGCAAAGGGGTGCGCTTCAGGCATACGAGTCTACAGAGCTACCGGAGGAGTGGAGCAGGCTGCCAGCTGAGGTTTGAAGCCTTCTTCACTAGGATTATCAGGAAAAGGTTGGGCAAGCGTCTTTCAGTCAGCATTTACGTACCACCTTTCCAGGCACAGAAATGGCCTCTCCAAAGACTCGTTCTGTAGCAGAAATTCCCATGTTTACCATGACTCTCCCTTGCAGTTTCAAAAGGTAAGATCCTCATGCCCCAAATTTGAGATGTGCTTTTGATTTTAAGCAGTTTCATAAGAAATAAATATATTTAAATATATATGTATATTTTAATAACTTGCCCATGGCTGCACATTTGTGGCTAAATCTTAATAAAAAGCTCCCTTATGTAATCTACAACTGTGTTTGCTTGCTACCTAAGCACAAACCCTTTGCAGCAATATGGAATAAAAACCCACCCTGCAAATTCAAAATAATTGCCTTGAAATAAGTAATTTATAGGTAGAAATTGAAAAAAAGCCTGTATATCACAGACTACATCTGGATTTTTCACGTGTTGAAATCTAAATTTATCTTATTTTTTAATATCCTGAGATGCTACTTTATAGAAGAGACCATCAAGCTTCATACTTGTTAATACTGTCAGAGCTTATCTTAAATTCACTATGCTATTAGGATCAATATTTCTTTGCTAAGCACATCTCTAATAAAGCAGCTGAACTGATACAGAATCTTTGAAGTGTGTCACCCCCTTCACCATCTCCGAAAGTGAAGGCAGGAGCACAGTAAGCTATTTACATTTATTGCCATATTCTGAGTAATATGTTATCCCTCTGAAGATGCATCTTAGTCTCTTTTAATTAAAATTGATTTTTGTAATTTACTCAATATATTATTGTCATCCAAAATGCCACCCTTCTGTCACAATTTTTAAGAGCTTTTAAAAATCTATCTTACCTAGAGCACATCTAAATTTTTCCACGTCTATATGTATTTATAAGAGATGTTAAAGCATTGTAACTTCATCACATAAAAAGGATTAAACTGCAGTAGTATATGTGATGCAAATACAGGTTTCCTATATTCTGATTGGAGTAACTTCCGCTCCCATGCAAAACAATGAGAAACATCTTGCCCACTATGCAGAGTGGAAAAAGGATTTGGTTGACAGTGGATAACAGTAACAGGCATGACTAGAAGTGTAATACTCTCTCCTGGACCCAAAACGGAACTGGACACACATCATGCTAGATGCTTTACAAACACGTAATAAAATCATGGTCCTTGATCCAAAGACCTTTCACGGTAATTGTAGAAACAGAGACTGCAAATGAATCTACTAAACAAATGGCAGTGATCAGAGCATGGGATGACAGGTAAATCTATACTGCTATGAAATACCATGGGTAGTTTTCAAGTAGAGGCATGCAAACAGGCTCCTTACCTGCAGCACATGCTGTGAGGACAGATCATGACACACCCCTGCTGCACCTGACAGAAGGAGGCAGTGCCTCTGCCATGAACCCCACAGGCCACCACCCTACCCAAAACAGAGTTGGGAAAACACAAAACAGAGGTCCAGGCAGACCTGAACAACTGAAATGCTGCAAGCACAAAAACAGAAGGTGGTGAGTACAAATACCTTTTTTTTTTTTTTTTTTTTGCCTGTCACATCTGCAGATGAATTACACACAGGGGTACCTTGTTCTTGGTGGTTCATGATATTTCACATTTAGACCCAGCTCACTCTTCTTTCCCCCACTTTCCACACTTGTTTTCATCAAAAATTCAGTCTTTACCAGCAAACAAATAGAAGAAACACTGACCTTTCAGTCGAAATATACAGCCTAGAGAAGAACTGAGCTCTACTCACACACATATTGAAGACCAGGACTGTTTGCTACTGAAATCCCAGTGGATTCATTTCCTGGAAAAACAGCTGTTTTCCTCTCTGTCTTGGATCACTGCTGTTTTGACTTTTTGGATGTTTATGCCATATATTTCCAAAAGAAGTTGCAATGTGCTTAGTACCTGTTCTCTGGCATGCTTATGTGCCTGCGTAGTGGCAAACATTAATACAAATGAGTTTACATTGTATTTCACTTAATAGGATTTAAATGTGACCATGAAAAAATCTGTACTGCAACTTATATGAATTTATTTAGTTATGTAGTTCTCAGAGCTTAATTTCATTGTTTTTATAGTCCTCTATCCTGAATATCTTTGGGGACTGGTGTAGGAGGAGGGCATAATTAAACTTTAAAAGCTATTTCTTTATTAATTTCACTCAACAGTCCCATAGAGAGGAGAGATAATCTTACCCAGAATGGTTGTAATGTATTGCCTTCCTGCTCTAATGTTGCCTGCTGCAAGGAGAAAAGCTATAAAATAATACTTGGGATCAGACTTCCACCTGGAACTTGGGGCAAATGAGGACATCGACCTCTCTTCCCCTCCTCCTCCTCTTCTCCTTCTCTCCCAAGCGCCCAGCAGCAAGCTCATGTCTTACAAGCAAGCAGCGCACACCTCCTATACCTTGCATCCAACTACTTTCCACTTCATACAGTTTAATGAACATTTCTCCCTGACCACCCCTGTGGTCACCTGGAAGTTTTGCTATACAAGTGAACGAACTGCAGGTTTTGTCACATCATCCCATATACAGTATTAGTTCATTCATTCTGAACTCCCATGCCTGAAGGCTAGTTCAGATCAATTCAGAAACACAGTTGAGCTCTTAAACAATAGGTCTTCACCCACAATAAAAATTACCACCATAATTACTGTCACTCATGTCGACAGTTAAAAAATCAGAGCAATAAGAAGTGGCAAGGCTGAGCATGTCACCTAGTGTATCCCTCTGCAAGTCCATGATTGTTCTCTACATTTCTTCCATGCAGCTTGACAAGACTTGTTAAAAATGTCCAAAGCAATTAAGTTCCAGCATCTTCCTTTGGGAGATAATTCCAGGTTGCAACAGATTGCAATGAGTTCCCTGATATCCAATCTAAACTTTGCTTAATAATTTCCTCTCATTATTTCCTTGTTCAAGCCCTTCCTCTGCATCCAGCACTACAGCCTTCAGGTATATAAAAGCATCATAAACTATTCTTTTCTAATTCAACTGCCACATTTCCCACATCATTTTTTCTCCTTTTGGTGACAGGGGATATGCAATCATAGAATATCTCAAATTGAAGGGGATCCATATGGATCACCTCAGGCCTACCTAAAATTAAACTATATGACTACAAGCATTGTCCAGACATTCCTTGAACTTTGACAGGCTTGTTGTCATGATCACTTCTGTGGGGAGCTTATTCTAGTGACTGACCAACCTCTAAGTGAAGAACTTTTTCCTGATGTTCAATCTGAACTTACCCTGATGCATCTTCATTTCATTTCTGCATGTCCTGTCACTGGTCACCAGAGAGAGGACCACATATAACCCACTATTACTCTTCCTTTTACCATGTGAAAAACCTAACCACCTCGTAAATGCTTTGCATCACATGCTTTTCAAATAGCGTGTCAAATTTTTTTTATGATGAAAGCAAGAACTACATAGGAAACTGTTCATCAGATCTTCCCTACTGGGCCATTCTACTGCAAGCCTTTCAGTCTATCATGTTTCTAATAATGAAATAATTACATTGCATGGCTATACTCATAATAAATACCATTTAATTAGGAAGGACAGAGTTAGAATTAAATGTGCAGGTTTTTCTTAATGAACATTTTAGGAAAGATTAAACTTGACTATAGTGAGGTGTGTCTCTTTGTTAGAGCTGTAACACCTCAGAAAAGCTTCTTAGTAAGCAAAGTCACTCCTCATAAATGTAGTATGATCTTAATCAGAGCTTATAGATACATTAAAAAATGTCAAAATTAGGGCAGCAGTTTAAGCGAATGCGCTGGAAAAAAAGATAATAAGAAAGAACAGCGGGCACTGAAAAATGTTTCCTTATTATCTTGGAGATTTTCCTGCTTTCTCAGTTTTTGTTCTGAATCAACCTGCATGTGGCTTGTTCAGCAGACAAGGCTCTGAAAGAAGAAAATTGAACTGGCTTTCGGCTGCATAAGGGTGTACAGGCAAGGAAGGGCACTGAGAAGCTAGGAGTGTCTTATAACCACACCATCACTGAGCAGTTTGTCATTGTGAAATATTAAAACTTCAAATCTGAGCATAGCAATCAGGACATAGAAAGACGTAGGATATGGTAATCTTTCCCTGTGGAAAAGAGGAAGGTCATACCTGGTTACACACCTTCCTTTTCTTACGGTGTTTCAGAAATTGTGAGAAAAGTAACATAAATAAGAGAGATGACCCAGATCCCTAGAATTGTTTGCAAACAAATCCTAAATTCACCTGCACATCAGGACTAGGCTTGTCTCAGGCTAAGTTGCGGTGAATATTTGCTCAGTAGGGATGGTTGCTGTAGGGAACTCCAGAGTCATTCAGGCTGGCCAGGACCACATCACCTAGAACAACCCCATGTTCAAATCATTATTAACTTCCAAATAACAACAGATCACTCAGGATCTTGATAAGTTCAGTTTGGAAACTCTTCAAGGATGGAGATCCCACAATCTCTCTTCCAGTGCTGAATCACTCTTATGGTGAAATATAATTTTCCTTCATATAAAATAGGAATTTCCATTGTTTCAACTTGTGATGCCTCATTTTTTGTACTGCACCTCTGAGAGATGTCTGGCTGCCTTCCCTCAAGTCTCCTCTAGCATTCCTTATCTGTAATGCCATCCTCTGACCACCTTCTGCTTTCCCTTACATGCTACTCTCATCAGCATCTCTCTTGCATTGGAGGCACCATTACCTCAAAATTATTTTTAGCTCAAACAAGATGAAAACATGAGTTAAATCAAATAGCCATGTATAAAACATAAACCAGACAAAGGTTTATGGACATACAGGTATGCAATTAAACCCTGGAAACTACTTGAAGACAGCGTTCAAATGGAGCCAGGTTTACATCATCTCGTATGGATCTGGAGAACCCAGAGCATCAGATCAAAGGTGCAGTGCCAGCTTTGTGCAGGGTTTCCACGGGAAACCATCTGATATTGGGAACATGTTCACTTCTAGAGCCCAGATCCAGCTATGTGCATTATTCAGTTTCAGAAGTTTTCCCTCTTTCCTCTCCCTGCTTTTCACCACATTTACATGAAGCCATACAGCAATGCCAGCAATCCTGGCACATGTCACCACTTCCTCCTACACCTTCAGTTGCACTTACACAATCACTAAGCTGCCTTAATACAGATGTGGCTCACTGCTATCTTGAGTACCCTGCTAAGCTATTTGCAAAGTGCCAACTTATTCTGAGCGAAATGCACTTCTTTAAAGCAGATTTATTTACATGGTTCAATCCAATGTAACAGAAATTGCATGGTGAGGCAGGGAGGGAATTAATTTTCATATATAATGGAACACAGAAACATAGGCTGGGTAAGAATCTGTCCCAAGTACACAAGATTTGACTAAATACACGGAAGCTGTTGAAAGTAAAGAAGCGAATACTTAAAAACCATCTAGTCCCCATCAGCTCAGAGGAAAAGTGCTTATCAACCAAGGGATCAAGATTAATAAACAACTTTGTATTATCTTTTTTAAAAAGTGGTGGTGGGGAATTGAGTAATTTTAATACAGTCTCCTTAAATAATATGTAAAACTACTTAAGCAGTAAAAACAATTCCTACAATAGTTATGTGTCATGAATGAGTGTTTTAAGGTCACTTTTCTAAAATTATTTCTGTTGCAGAATTTTCAGTATCTGCCCACTAAGTTACTTATAGTTTTGTTTCTCCAGCCTCATAAGCATTGACTAGCCAGCCATGAGGCTCCAAGCAGTCTGGAGCATAGCAGAGAGGAGGAAATAGCACTCAGTGACAAGAGTAGTGCCAGCTGAGCTGATGCCAGACCTGACAGACTTAAAATGACTGTCTCATAAAGGAGATGTTTCAAACAATGACAGACAAATGAATGTTACTGGATTATTCACATTTTGAAGGCATTCAGTGTCAGGGAAGGCAATGTGCTTTGTGTGGTCGAATTGTAAACAGGCGTAAGAAATAATGTATTCAACTTCCCTTATCCTATTTTCTACTTGTCACCATGTTGCTGCCTGTAAGAGTGGAATACAAACAGCTGCACTCCACTCCATGCACACAGACACTGTATTAAATGCTAAGACAATTGCAATTAATTGATAGTGGACTTCTTTTTAAGCTCCTTGTGTAGCTCAACTGTGATGCTGTTCACAAGAGACTTGGAAGATTATGGCTTGTTCTATCTTTCCCGTTATTAAAAAGCTGATGTGGATGGATTTAAAGAAAAAGGGAGAAGAAGAGAGATAAGTAGAAGAAGAAACCCTATCCTTTAAGAAAAAATATCACATCAATTTGCATGCAATCAGTAAATTACACCACTAGATATATTATGAATATTCCCACGTGACAAAAGCAAAAAAAAAAACACAGCAAAGCCTGGGAAGAAAGCAGCATTAAGGCAACTAAATTGCTTCTAGTCCCCAGGTTGCATCATTCAAAATTAACCTACATCATTTTATGTAACCACAGTTTGCAAAATGAATACCATAACACTCTATGCACACAGCAGCAAGAATCCACACACACTAAAGAATGGATATGTTTGAAGCTTCATCCCCAATCACTAAAATATACCCAAATGTTTAAAGATCTTTATTGATTTGATAGATTTCGTTATTTCCAGAAATTGTAAACCCTAGTTTCTTAAAAATCAAAAAAGAAATTGAAAGAGAGGTGCAGAAATTATGTCACAAAATAAGCTTGCCACCTACACTGAATTAGGCATAATTAGTGTGACACATCTATAACAACAACTTGTAGTCAGAGAAATTATCTTCTTTTAATATTCCTTTCAAAATTCAGCACATGAAATATTTGAACCTTTCCGGCAAACCTAAGGTCAATTTTAATAAACATGCATGTTTTTGTCAGTGCTCAGGCTCAAGATGAAAGTGAATAAAACACGGAAATATTAAATTAAGATTGCTTTGATTTTTAAAAATAACAACTCTTGTTCATAATATTTATCATAACAAATGTAAAAGGTAACTGTGCATCTCAGTCAATTTAAACCAAATATGCTGTGCAATTCCTACAGCTGAATACCTCCCAATCTTGAGAGGGAAGTACATATCCCTAAATACTTAATGTCACTATTTTATAAAGGCTACTAAGGTATTACACAGGAAAGGCCAGTCTTTCAGTCACATGGGCCCAGACTGGGTTCCAGAGAAGTCTGCAGGACCATTTATAATTTGAAGGAGGGTTTTGCCCTTTTTTTTAGGCTACATTTTCAGCACTCAGCAGCTCTACTCTGAGTAACTGACTGAAACAATCAGATTATCAGATTTTCACAGTGTTACTCTTGGAGAACCAATGGGAATTCTGGAGAAATTTTAAAAACTTAGGAAAAGGCAAGCATATCTAGCAAGAATGTCTGTAACTGTGAATGAAAAGCTAGAGTGAAAAAATACCATGCTTTGCAGCATTGTAAGAAGAGATAGGTGAAAATCTTCAGCCTCTCAGTATGCCTTTTAGAAATCTAAAAACTTTTACTGGCCCGCATTTAACTAAACAGCCTCTCATTCCAACTCCTGCTTTCAAAACAATATTAAACAACTGTTAGTCATTGAGTTTCCAACTTGATACTTTCAGAAAAATATGAGATATTTTCACATATGAACTAAAAGTGCATTACCTAATTGCATTTGTGCATCATGTGTCAATTCTCAAGATTAAGGTAGATGTGCAATGAATACTTAATCAGTTGAGTCATTCATCCTCTGAGGTTCATCATTTGACATATTTCATCAACACATTTAGTTTGAATTTTTTCTTAGTATTTTTGTTCTAAGGATTGAATATTGATAGTAAAACGCTGAGAAGTTCTTAAAAAGACAGATTATTGTTATAAATGGCAGAAATGTAAGAAAAATTCTTAACAATCTAATACTTTTCAGACAAGGATCTTTCCATATCCTGGAGTCGTATGAATTCCTGTGAATCAAATTCCCTTTTATTCAGTTTCCTGAAGGAACACATTTAAAAAAATAAATAAAAATTAAAAGATTGTCTTTCCATTAGACTATAATAAAAAGTCTTTTTCTGTACTGAATATTAGAGCAGGTAAAAGTTTATTGTCTCCTGATACATGTTCATCTCCTGCAAACTATTTATAATCAGAAAATACATTTTCATTGATCTGTAAGAAAATAGCTTTGTAGACACTAAACTGAATCACTCAAAATATTAATTCCTAGCAGCACAATGAAATTCATAAACTTCTAGAATTTGTATTTTGGATAGTAAGGACATTACCTTGCTTTTAAGGGTGATGTTTGCACTGGTAAGAAACATGTTATCACAGAATCATAGAATTGTTTGGGTTGGAAGGGACCTTAAAAATCGTCTAGTTTCAACTAGCAGGGACACCTTTCACTAAACCAGGTTACTCACAGTCCCATCCAGCCTGGCCTTGAATTCTTCCAGGGATGGAGCATCCACAACTTCTCTGGCCAACCTGTTCCAGTGCCTCAACACCTGCACAGCAAAGAGTTTTTTCCTAATACCTAATCTAAACTTACTCTCTGTCAGTTTGAAGCCATTTTCACACTTACATGCCCTTGTAAAAACTCCCTCTCTAGCTCTCTTGTATGCTCCATTCAGGTCCCAGAAGGCCAAAATTAGGTCACTCCAAAGCCTTCTCTTTTCCAGGCTGAACTATCCCAATTCTCTCAGCCTTTCCTCACAGGAGAGGTGCTCCATCCCTCTAATCAACTTGGTGACCCTTCTCTGGGCTCACTCCAAGAGGTCAATGTCCTTCCTGTCCTGGGGACCCCACAGCTGAATGCAGTACTCCGGTACTGCGATCTCAGCAGAGCAGAGGGGCAGAATCACCTTCTTTGACCTACTGCCCACACTGCTTTTGATGCAGCCCAGGATGTTTGGCTTTCTGAGCTGCAAGTGCACATTGCTGGTTCATGTCCAGCCTCTCATCCACCAGCACCCCCAAGTCCTCTTATACAGATGACAAAAGAATAGGTACTCATTTGTTTCCTAGCAGCCATGCATAACAAAACATCCTGTTAGACTCAGAAAGGATTGTTTCTGGAGAATTACAATATGCAAACCTGCTCATGCAAAGGAACCACGTTGTGGGGTGTCTGTTAACACAGTATCACTTAACTTTTTCTGAGTATGAGCTATTTTTATATGTCATCAAAGTGATCAAAAACACCAGACAGAACAAACTGTTGATGGTAACCTTGGCCAACATCATAGTACCACTTCAGATGGAGAGATGCGTGTCAGAGCACATCATTGTTCAGTGGCTGCTACAACATGTGCGGCATTTCATAAGAGAGGTCTGACATTGCAAGGAGACCTTCAGCAATGTGTTTGCCAGTAGTCAAACTCAGAAAAGAAAGCCTTAAACAACTCATGAGTCACATGCCATTCACAAGCTTGAACAATGTCCTTCCAATCAAAAGATCAAGGTCATTTACTTTTTAAACATATGGTTTACCAAAAAAGGCACACTCTTCCCAACTCAAAATATGTGAACAGAAGGAACTGCTATCATCAGACTGAAGCACTGAAACCATTTAGGAATGCCTTTATATCAACCCTTTCTAAAGCATAAACTACACATTGAAAAAGTACTTCATTGCTATACTGTTAAGTAGGTAAATTTACTTTTCCATTAGGTAAAGGGAAAAACAAATGCACAAGAAATAGCATGCTCTAACATAGTCTGGAAAAAGGAGATAGGTAGCCAATCATGGACTTTTTGACATGCTGCTGAATATCAAGGTCTTGGTAAAGATTAATTGGATGAAGATTGGTTTTAGAAATATATATCATATATTTAAAAGATAAAATATTCATAGCAAATTATCCCTTTTTGCTGTGGTATCTCTATATTACAACCTGATTTCAATACAACTTTCAGACCAAGATTCTTCTCTTTGCTTTGACATACACATTTTCACTACATTAACTGAGAAATGGTACAGGAATATTTATGGACTGGTGCATGTGTCTAAGAAATTCACTCACATTTTTTAAATCAACATACCCTTTCATTTGGATCTAGACAGCCCTGTCTGAAATCTACTTAATAAAGATTAATTCAGCTTGCAGTGGCAGTCAATGTGTTACGTTTTTTCTCTTGAACATGCCCCTGAAGAAGAGCAAGTTAGAAAGACTTTACTAAATAAATCAGTTAGAGGGATCCCACACAAGGCATGTAAAATAATGATTATATAGCAAGAGCACTCACAGGTACCTCAGGTTCTTGCTTCAGGTCCAGTGCACGTTTCCACTGCTGATGTCTCCAGGTTCCTTACCACATTCCCAAGTTTTCTTTGTGGACACAAGGCACTTTGTCAAGCTGCCAACAGATACTTCCAGAGTGGAGATGAGTCTCCACTCTGCTTCACTGAACTCCTGCAGGCAGGAATCTCTAAATGCGTGAACGGTTATTCTTTCACATTCAGACTAATTTTATCAGAGGCGTCAGGAGATTTTTGTGAATTCTGATTTTCCTTTGTCAATTTGTTTCATTAAGGAAATTAAAAAAAGACAAATGACTGAAGGAGGAAAAGGAGCTGGGGGATATGGAAGACTCGAAACAGCATTTGGCCGAAATGAAGCAGACTCAGAGTCAAACAAAGGAAATTATAAAAAGAAAAGGGAAGGAAGGGAAGGGAAGGGAAGGGAAGGGAAGGGAAGG